>JANRGW010025128.1:0-31018 GCA_024733675.1 Psilopsiagon aymara | reverse complement strand
CAGCTGGAGGTTGCCCAGGGCTATAAGCAGTTAGGTTTTGAATATTTCTGAGAAGGGAGTCTTCAAAGACTCTCTGGACAATCTGTTTTGGTATCTGAGCACTCTTTACAGCCAGTTGGCCTCTGGTTGGCCAAAGCTGGTTGGCCAAAGCTGGTTGGCCAACTCACCAGCTCCCATTGTGGTAATCTCCATTTCCCAATCTGAGAAGCAGAGGTGCCGCTGACCTTTCTTGCAGTGCAGCTGGGGCTGGAGGTCATGAGACTGCAGGTCTCAGGGAGGATCCAGCCACCCTCCCCCTGATCACACCAATGCTCTGCAGGCTTCTGGCTGCCTCCTGCTGTGAGAGTATCTGGGTGGTCAAAGCCTCCCACAAATGACCTTTCCTGGCAGAAACAGGCACCCTGCTGTTCCTCAAAGGGTTCCCAGGAGTCCCTTGACAGTCTCAGTAAAAGTTCCCAGGAGACATATAGGACCTCAACATGGAGCCCAGAAACCACTGCCTGAACTGTGGCGTCTGCCAGCTGTGCTGTGGGGCTCTGTGGGACTGGAGGAAAGCAGCTGCTGTCATGCAGTGTTTTTTTGAGGAAAAAAGAAAAGTTATGAGCATCAAGGAAAGCTAACGAGAAACAGAGGAAGACAATTTGTTCTTCTGCAGACAGTAATACACACTTCTAAAAATACTTTTATAGGTCTTATCAGTCCTTGAGATTTCTGAGAATGTTTGAGAATCTTAATATATGAGTGTGTTATTGAATCAAAGACCTCTGAAAACTTTTCTCTTTGAAAAGCAAAAGATCAGACTAACTCATGCTGTTGCAGGAACTGTCAATTCTCACAGTCACTGTGAGTAGCTTCTTAATGGAGTGCTGTGATAAATCTGAATTGTTTGTTCTGCCTTTATCATGTTGACTTTTACAGTATGATTTATCATGGAAAGCTTTAGTGAGAAGAGTCTTTTTGATTTATTGAAATGAAAATCCAGATAATATCCAGTATTTCTAAGTGAACTTTTTCAGGAATTTCAGTTCGTGAGGCTTTGACATTTTACTTCAACCTCTGTCAAAAGGAAATGTAGAAGAACTTAATGGTAACGTGGAACAGAAACTCCAGAATTTGTCCACCTGTGACTTACTTTGAGATAGATATTGTGGTGTTTCTTTCCTCTTATGCCTGTCCTATTCATTTAATGCTTCTTAGCAAGTTATGTTTCAGTAGCAAAATTGGCACTGGGCAAGTAGATTTCAGTATGTGCTCTAATGAGCTTCATGTGGGAACAGAAAGTCTGTTTGCAGAGTTGCTTGCATGATCTTACACTTCTGGCTGCCTCTTTCATGCTTGCTGTGTTTGAGCAGCACCACTGCATAAACATAATGGTCCAGATTTTTCCTGCAGTCTTTTATGAACACTGAATTGTGTTAGGAAACAGGATGAGTGTTGTCATAGAAAAACTAGTAGTTTAAAGGTTTTTGTATCCAATATACTCAATGTTTTCTCCTTTCTGAAGAACAGTTACTTATAGTGAACCTATTTCCTGTTTTTCACTTCTGACCTGTTTTCACTTTTGACCTATTTTCACTTTTGACCTATTCACTTTTTTGACCTGTTTTCATTATTTTCAGTTTTGACTGTGAAACAATTAAAAAAAAAGGAACAAATGGGACTATGTTCCAAAGACATATTGCATTATGTTCTGTGAATTAATATTAGCCAGAGAATATGGACAGAACTAATTACTCAAGCAGAGGGCTCGGCTTGGTAACTCCACTAGTCATTCTGTTTCGCATAAAATAATTTCCAGTCTGCTCTTGCTATCTTCTTTAAAAGGTTCTTTCTTGGAAGATACAACCTTTCATATGAAGATAGTTTCCTATTTAAGGATTATAGGATTAAAAAAAACCCAACAGAACCCATACTGTGAAAAGTGTTTATTTCTGCTTTAGTGTGACAGGCTCATGAAAGTAGAATTAGATATGAGTAATAAAATTTAAGTTCATCAGCTTATAGCTGATTCTGAGATCTAAATCCTGTGGTGATGGGCTAGACAAACAAATACCAGATTTTGTCTGAAATTTCTTCATCTTTTCCTAATTATTGCCCCTTAAAAATGTCACTGCAGTAGGCAGGTTTGGACATGAAGGCTGTTTCCACCTCCTTGGACCTTCCTCTATCAAGACCCTCATATGACTAATTTCTAGTCAAGCCATAAAATAAACAACCAAATCACTGAGAAGCTGTCATTTCGAACGCACCCTTCTACCCTGTAGAAAAAATTGATGTGAAAGCCTGTGGTAGGGAGGAGCTAACTTAGTACTGGACAGTTTCCAAATCCTTGGGGATTTTCTTTCTATTTCTTTGAAGAGTTTCTTTATGGGAGGTCAGTGATCTTTTCTTAAGCAAACATGATGGAAGCTTAGACTCAACAGTCTTTATGGACCTCTGGAGGAGAAAACAAGGGAAAGAGTTTACATTTCAAAATTAGTGTGCCTTCCTTTGTATGCCCACCTGGTGATGCCTCACTTTTTTGGCAGGGCATGTAGGAAATTTGCAATGTGGCTGCCTGAATTAACTGCTTGAGCTCACTTCTATATATTCATGCCACAGCTTCCCAATAGTAACAAGGAAAAGGGCTTTGCTTTCCAGTGCAACAGACATCACTTGCCTTTATTTTTCTGTTAGATGAAGGTTTCCTTTCCACTGCAATGTGTTAGTTTTTCAGACAATGTGATATATCTCTACAGATATATCTATATATTCAAATGGTAGTATATCTGAGCTCGCCGGCTCCATGGAGGTCTATGAGTTTTGTATGGTCTTTCATATTACAAATTAGCATCAAGACAATGCAAAGTGTCCAGTTAAGGTTTCCTATAACATTAGTGGATCACTGATGAAGTGGTGCATAACCTACATCCCTTTCCAACCAACCAAATCTGAAGAGGAAATCAGTTAGTACACCTATGAGTTAGAGTTACAGCACCTAAGGCTAAGCAATGTGCAGGCAGACTAAGCTGACCTTGCAAGTACTCGCATGCAGAGGCTGTATGATATCAAACCGCTGAATAATTGGGATACCCAGATGATGACAGCTTTTATTTATTTAATATTCATAGTGTTCTGCATATTTTCAGGCAGTATACCAGGAAAAGGTTGCTAATTTATCTTTTTTCCAGAACTACTATTTATGTAGTTTTGATGGCCTTTTTTATGCCTTATTCTTGAAATTAACTGTTTAACTTTCTCACATTTCTTGATCATATTTATGCAATAAGATAATGAGAGAAATTTATGGGAGGAATGTTGTCTTCTTTCATTTTGAAATTCTTCATATAAAATCAATTCTGATAGTATGCAAAGTGAAATGAAAATTATCTTTATTTATAGAAAAAATACTTAAGCATACTTGAGCCTTTTTAACGAAACTTCAAGTACAGTATGATTTAACAATAATTTGGAGTGATTTATCCCATATGAGTAATCCCAGGGTTCCAGCATGTGCTGGAATCAGGGGCTTGATTCATCTTAACTGTATACTCGGTTATTTTCCAATTGAATTTATGAAATGTGATCCTACCCAGAACGAAAACACATTCTGAGTTCCTCCTCCCAGTATGCGACTGTTTGTAACACTATTTTGTTTGTATGTCAAGACGGTGTGTTGCAGATATTTCTCATCTCTTTGAATAACATTTTACCAGACGTCTCTAAGAGACAGCTACTGTGGATCAGGGTCACTGGAATCATAACTCCTCAAGACATGCATTTTGAGCATCTGTCACTGAGAGCCTCAGAGATGCTAAGTTTATTATGCATCCCTCATTTTCTGCCATGATAATTTATTTCTCTGTAGCCACTGCAAGAAACATTCCATTATCATTTCCAGCAGAAGCTAGAAAGTTAATCACTGAAAAAAGCCATTATAAGATCATCCTACAACTCAGTTCATGCCCAAACCACAATTATTACTACACAGTTCCACCCCACATCCGTCCTATTTTGTGGCTGACCCCTAAATTTTGCTCCTTGGGTCTCTCTCTTCCCTAACCCCAGGTTTTGATGAGTGCCTGAAAACTCCTCCTGTTGTGGCTGCCCTCCCTGTCCCTTGAATGTTCTGGTCCCCACCCAGGACTAACACCTGCCTGCAAGTGTGAATACAGACTGAAATTCAATTCCTGTAGCTGGTAGAAGGCCTGGAAAAAAGCTAAAGGAGGTAAATTTGCACTTTGAAAACAAATGTTGGAATAAATGAGAATCTCACTGTATTTTAATAGAAGCTGAAAGTTAATGAACTTATTTACCCTTTTACAAAATTGAACATTTGGAATAAACAAAATTTCAGAGCATAAAGTTACTAGCTTGGGAACGTAAGAGTTAAGATCCTTACAAATTTTAAAACGCTTCATACCCATTCAGTTGTAGGTGGCAAAATCTTAAAATACCTCACAGGAATACTTTATTGCTAAAAACACCAAGCAGCATCATTGCTGCTGCCAAACACTGCAACTTCCACTACAAAATATGACAGTGCAACAATCTTCAGGTGACTGTGCCTGGTAAACTGAGATGAAGAGTGACATCAGTCATGAGGCAGCTGCATGATGGGTGATGTCTGATAATTTTTTCAAGCAATTTGATTCTTCCATAAAGAGCTAAATTTTCAAGAGTTCATAGCTCAGGAGCACCATCTGCAGCTCCAAAAGCTAAGGCCAAGCTTGAAAAAGCTACCTCCCGGTGGACGCCTTCTCTAAAAGCTGTGGAAAAACTCACTAGTACTATAGCCATGTGAATTGGTGAACAATGCAATACTAACCTGGTGAGAACTAGCTGGTAGCTTAGCTTTCTCATTGCTACCTTGGAAATACCTTATCCAGCACTGCCTTGAACTGTGACTAGAAGATTACAAATTTTGCTTAATATAGTTTGGCTTCTGACGAGGTTCTAGAAGTGGAAAAGCAATTATGTAACTCAAACATGAAGTGCATTGACAGATTCGTGTAGGGGAAGTTTTCACAGTGCCTTTGCTATGTGCCTATATTAAACCAAGGCTATTAATAGGGTGGAAATATTTTGGGCATGTCCCATGAACTTTCACATCAAACTGCTACTGAAACATTTTTAAGTCTTGAAAAAGCTCTCATGTACTTTTCCGTGACTTGGTTTGCTTACCTCTGCACTTTGTGTTTACTAGACAAAACAAGAAAGGGAAGGTTCAAAACGCCACTTGAAGAGCTGTTCTCATGGTGCTCCTGACCTACCTGGCAGTCAGAGCAATCACAAATTGCCAGAGTACTTAGTTTTGCTCTATAGAAGAAAGGACCGAGCAAGTTCCTGATTTGAACTGGTAGCTACAGTAATTAATGCAACAAATGTAGCTCTATTTTAGTTGGTAACCACTAACAAAACACTCCAAGAGATGTGTTGATTGAAAACCAGTGAACATTCTAGTCAAGAGTAATGCAAAGAAGAGATATTCAGGTAGAAATGTCTGAAATGTCAGGGGTTTAACTTATGCCAGCGATAAACTGTTTATAAATGCATGCATACCTTCAGGCATTCAGTACTCTTAAACCAAATAAACAGAATATTGTAAATTAAAGTTCCTCCTGTGAAAACTTGATTTTAAACCTGAAATCTGCTTTCATGACATCTGACACTTTTTTTATTTTGAACTATTATCATTAAATTGTTCTGCGGTAATAAGGTTTCTGTCATATGTATAAATATATATAAATAAAGTGCTAAATGTTTCTTCAGCAGTGATCTTCATCCACAACAAATTTTTCAACCCAGCAGTTCAGCCAGTATCCTAATGCTGGAGTATACTTTGTTGGACTTTTGTTCCCATATGTCTTCCAGCAAAACACTAAATAGATTTCCCAATATGGTTGAATTTTCTGAGATTCAGAGATGTGATCCTTATATCAGCTAATGAGCAGAATTCAAATAATGTTACTCAGAAGTAGGACTTTGCATATAATACCAAGTTACGCTTAAAACTCTGTTTCTCCTGGTTGCACACATACACATTAACATACATGAGCATATTATTTTGTAAAGGAGTTTTTATGTAGTGTTTATTTCCATTGGTTTATTTCATGAGGAATGATTGGTATTGTATTTCAGACAATTCTATCTGGTATCTCTTACAGGTGTTATCCTCGTCTACTGATATACTTCATTATGAATAAGAAATAAAATTAGTAAATTACTAATGCAAGTCATAAGTTTGTATCATTGTGAAGAATATGCTTCTGAAAATATTCTATGTTCCCTTATGCCTGGGGAGACTGTGGAACTGTCTTTATGGAGAGTGTTCTGTTCATCGTTATCATTATAAAGCATTATCGACTTTATAGAGTGTTCGACACTGTCCCACACAACATCCTTGTCTTTGAATTGGAGAGACATCAATTTGATAGGTGGACCACTTGGTGGATAAAAAACTGGCTGGATGGCTGCATGTAAAGAATTGTGGACAATGGCTCAATGTCCAGCTGGAGACCAGTAATGAGTGGTGTCCCTCAGGGTTTGGTGCTGGCATCGATCTTGTTCAACATCTTTGTTGGTGACATGGACAGTGGAGTTGAGTGCGCTCTCAGCAAGTTTGCCGATGACACCAAGCTGTGTGCTTTGGTTGATATGCTGGAAGGAAGGAATGCCATCCAGAGGGACCTTGACACGCTTGTGAGGTGTGCTGATGCCAACCTGATGAAGTTTAACCATGCCAAGTGCAAGGTCCCACACCTGGGTCAGAGAAATCCCAGGAAGAGCTCCAGGTTGGGCAGAGAGGAGATTGAGAGCAGCCCTGCGCAGAAGGACTTGGGGGTGTTGGTTGATGAGAAACTGAACATGAGCTGGCAGTGTGAGCTAGCAGCCCAGAAAGCTAACCATATCCTGGGCTGCATCCAAAGGAGTGTGACCAGCAGGTGGAAAGAGGTGAACCTGGGTTGCCCAGGGAAGTTGTGAATGCTCCATCCCTGGCAGTATTCAAGGCCAGGTTAGACAGAGCCTTGGGTGGCACGGTTTAGTGTGAGGTGCTCCTGCCCATGGCAGGGGGGTTGGAACTAGATTGTCTCAAGGTCCTTTCCAACCCTAACTATTCTATGATTCTATGATCATTCACATTCCCAAATCTGAGCACTAGTGTATCCTTCCTTCCTTCGCATCCACATACTTATTTTAAGGTTATGCTCATTCAGGAATCCCCTTTATCCATAATCTTTGAGTTAATTTGCAGTACTTTTTGTCTTGCATTTTATCCATTAACTTGAAGAAGCCCACATCATCCAGAAACTTCACACATCCCAGTGTCTCACATTCTTTCTTCTTTTCCTCATTCCAATCTTTACACCTACGCAGTCTCCGAAAACACTACTAGCATAGAAAAGACTGTCAAACAGGAAAAGCAAAAGATAGAACTGGTACTATCAGACTGAACAGAATGACTATCTAGAAATGTTTTAGTTTTGTTACCATGATTTTGCTTCTTACTAATTATTTCTACCTTTCAGATTTGGCTTATAATTATTTATGTTTGTTTTTTAATTTGAGAAGAAACTTGATAAAGCCATTTCTTTGGGTTACCTCAGATTTACCTTATTTTTTTCTCTATTTACATAATTTTCTATACTAATTTAAGTAGATTTTAGAACCTGGGAAAAATCAGCACATGATTAGTGAGTATCAGAGTTAAGGATTAAAAGTTTCAGATAAATGGTTTAAATCAAAGTGATCTTCTCTAATTTTGATTTAAATTACAATGGGGAACTGATTGCTTAGCTCAAGTAGCAAGTCACAAAAATAAGATGATGTTGTGTGAAAGTGCAGCAAAACAAGGAATCAAGATACATATGGTAAAACAGAATTATGAATTATCAGGTAAATGGGAAAATAACACAAAACTAAGAAACCTAAAAAAGGGCAGCACAGTAAGTAGTTATAGCCTTGATTCAAAAGTCTTCACTTTCTTTCTGTTTTGGAGCATATTTCACAGCAGTGAATTATGCCTTGAAGCATAATTGGCAGGAAACATAGTACAAACTCATGTTATGCCTGTTCTCATATATAGTATCCTAGAACCCTGTTCTCAGCTGTGCTATAAATACAGAGTTAGCTGTCCCTCCAAGAGGTGATGAAACCTCACAAGGAAAACAGTGCTGGTTCTATTTGGCTGTGGGCATAATCACCCTTGTGTCCACAGAGAATTCAGGTTACCAAATGCTTCCAAGAGGGTGCTACAGATTCAACTGGACAATTCATAGACACTACTAAAATACACAGTATTTGCATTCATGGACCTGGTTGACTTCCAGGTGTCTTCTTTGGGATGCTTGGCAGTTGTATTTTGCTCTAGCTTGCCTATTTGCAAATAAGAAATGTGAAATTAATATTGGTTTTGTTAATTAAACACACTGTCCTTAGCTCAGTACCCAAATAGCAGCCCAGCTATATACAGCAACTCTCACATGTTACTATGTTTCCTGAAATAAGGCTACGTGATGCATGAGTCTTGCCTTTGTGACAGTTTCCCTGTTTGTTGATATTAAAATCCTCTTCCCAGAAACATAAGTATCATGGAGTTCAGAATGACACGTACTACACACAAATTCATACTGATTTTGAAGGACCTTTAACACAGCAATGGTTGTCCAAAAAAGTAATTTTCCATTTTTTAAATAAGTAATTGCACTGCCATAAACACAAAAAAAGGCATTTATTAAACAAGGCCACTACTACCCCAGTCCCAAGTAAAATTCCAGGCATTTTGGATTTCAGATGTGAAGCTTTATTACTGGAAACCCCTTCTTGCCTGAAAATCAATGTACAGTCTAAATAACATATAAGCCCATATCAGCAAGGCATGCCTTCGAAGTGTAGAGTGTTTGCGTGCAGATAGGTATCTGACTGACTTTCTAAGGTTTTTTGAAAACACTGTTAATCATGTATTTTGCCTGACAGTGCCTGTAACTGTGTATATTCCTACTTACAGCTTTCCTAGATTTAGAGTAAAAATTTGAAGACCTATTTTTACCTTTATAGGTCTACATAATTCCTACAGCTGTAGGATTCTGATTAATGATTTGGAGCAGCTGATGCGTACTGCAGCACAATTAGTATATCAGTAATAAGGTAGTTCAGGATCATAGAAACAGAATAGTTTGGATTGGAAGGGACCTTAAAGATCATTTAGTTCCAACTCCCTTGCCACAGGCAGGGACACATTCCACTAGAGCAGGTTGCTCAAAGCCCCTTCCAGCCTGGCTTGGGGGAGATGGAACATCCACAAGTTCTCTGGGCAACCTGTTCTAGTATCTCAACACACTCAGACAATTTTTGGAGCTGCTAATTCTATAAAGAGGAATAATTTAAATTACAAATAATGTAAAGAGGACATTAGTCAAATGTCTACAGCCCAATGAGTATCTCATTTAAATAGGATGGCCAAAAATATTTCTTGTGTAACATCCTTGTCTCTAAATTGGAGAGTCATTAATTTGATAGATGGATCACTTGGTGGATAAAGAACTGGCTGGATGGTTACACGCAGAAAGTTGTGGTCAATGGCTAGATGTTCAGCTGGAGACCAGTAACAAGTGGTATCCCTCAGGGTTTGGTGTTGGCACAGGTCTTGTTCAACATCTTTGTCGGTGATAGGGACAGCGGGGTTGAGCGCGTCATCAGCAAGTTTGCCGATGACACCAAGCTGGTACGTTGGAGGGAAGGAATGCCATCCAGAGGGACCTTGACACACTTGTGAGGTGGGCTGCTGCCAACCTGATGAAGTTTAACCATGCCAAGTGCAAGGTTAATTGCACTCAGAGCCCAGAAAGCCAACTCTATCCTGGGCTGTGTCAAAAGGACCATGATCAGCAAATCGAGGGAAGTGATCCTGGTGAGGCACTGGAATGGGTTGCCCAGGGAAGCTGTGAATGCTCCATCGCTGGCGGTGTTCAAAGCCAGGTTGGGCATAGCCTTGGGTAGCATGGTTTATTGTGATGAGTCCCCTCCCATGGTGGGGGGGTTTGAACTTGGTGATCTTAAGGTCCTTTCCAACCCTAAGTATTCCATGACTCTATTAGAAATCCTAGAGTTAGAAGCAGACCTATATTGGTAGGGAGATGAAAGCTCAAATGCCATATTTCTAATATTGCTTTGTCATTTCTCTCGTTCATGATTAAAAAAGACAAAATTAGAGCAGTTTTATAAGTGTATCAGAGTCTCCCAGGTGTCCAGCCACATGTCACTGAAGAATCATTGCACTAGGCAATGGGTGGGATAAAACCCATTCTGTGCTATTTACTTCTAAGAGGTCCCAGATCATAGTGGCACGCACAACACCTCATTATGCTCTGGTCATTATATTCAGGACTATGCTATGCATTCCTTCACTGCCTGGGGAAAAAGAAACATTCTCATGATTACTCTATCATCTTGTTCTCCTGTGTAAAACCAGTGGAAGTGTCTGTTGTGTAGGAATTATACTATATCCATCCTCCAAATTATTTGCTGACACACACTAGGCAAGGTCATTAACTTTTAGTGGGGCAGAAGAAAGCACGTAACCTAGAGCAAGTTGAAATACACAACATTTTCAAGGAACAGAAAGAAATATATAATGCTTCGATTCCTTGGGAAAAATACTAGAAAAGCCCACAAGGGAACAAAGCCCCTTTGTCACTGCAGAGTCAGGTATCACTGTTTTGTCAGTCCTTCTAGGACATTTACTATTTTGATGACATAGGCACATTCTTAGTACACAGGTCATGTGAACATGACTTACAAAGCTGTATTTTTAGCCTAAATGAATACATATTTTGTGAGAGGAAGAGTTTCCTTCACAAACAGAGCTTGCAAATGATGTGAGACTTAATTTTTTCCCACAGACTCTTACACATATGTTGCAGACATCAAGAGTAACAGAAGTTTTTAATCTGGTTAGCTAGGACAGCTGCATGGGTTAAAATACAACTCAAAGTTCATTGGTAGATGTGTCGGCTACCAGATGTTCAACTTGTTTGCCCTGATACTGAGAACTGTGTATATTAAAGAATAATCTGTGATTACATTACGCTCTCTACTTTATTGCATGATAGATTGCAGCAATTCTCTCAAAAAACTGCCCAAACATTGAGGAACTAATTATAGCTCAATATATGCTGTGTTTCCTCTGAAAACCTTTTGTCATTCAGAAAATGGTTTGGTTAAGGCTGACTAAATGATATTTCTATTGCCTCACTGATTCCACATGAACCTTAGATTCAGCCTGAGGTTCCCCTGGTCACTGCTCTATGTATATGAGCATTTTGACTCACAAAAAAAACAGGGTCAGGTCCGCAGCTATGAGAGTGCTTATATTAACTTCATGCAGTACACTACTATTTCTTCTCCTTTGTCCCACGAAGGAAATATAAATCCCCCCAACATCATATATTTCACAGAGGAAATATAAATCAGAATTTATTTCAGTTCCACTTTCTGGTTTGTACTTTCCTGCTGTTTCTTCCTTTTTTTTTTTTTTTTTTTTTTTTTAATAAATCTCATTAAGACCTTCTCTCCAGAAGTGGGCAAAGGTTTTTAAGTGGAAGAAAAGCAACAAGGATGTCTGGCCATGCTCCAGTTTTCTCCTGATGTAGTCATAGTGTTCTGGGTTCCCATCAGTGAGTTTACCAATACTGGATGTGAGAAATCCTGAAAATAAGCCAGTCTCCAAATAGACTGTTGACAAAGCCTAAGGCACTAAGCACATCTATATAGAAATAATAGGTTAGTCCTGACTTACCATGCTAGACAGCAGTACTTTAAGTACATTGAAGCACTTGAAAGCTGACCTAATTGGAATTAGAGAAATTGGGCTATGAGCCCAGCACTGAATTTGCTGCTCAGGTGTGAGATCTGCAGACATGCAAGGCAAAATTTCTTTTCAGCTCTAGCAGACTGCTGAGGGGGACTAGGAGTGTGCCAGGGTGTGTGCATTGAGCTTCACTGGACAAGCATGGAAAACCTGCTTAAACTTCTGCTAACGTTCTGCTGAATAGCAACACCTTCTGGGTTAGTTGAAGCGGAAAAACTCTGAGTGCACTGACAGGGAACAAGGAATTCAGCACCTTTGGGAGAATTACTCTCTGGGGGTATTTCTGAGATGGTGTATGCTCTGGTCTGCTGTCCTTCAAATTAGGATCAGGCACATAGCTGGATGGCCTGTATGTATGTTTACTGTACTTCACATGACCACTCTGAAAATCTCTTCATATTCTAAATTCTTACTGGTAGATATTAAGGGAATGAATATGACAGCAGAGAGCATGATCACGAGAGCATGATCACAAGAGCATGATCATAAGGGTGTGTCAACTCCAAAGAGCCTGAGTTGCATCTCCTATGGAGAAATAGTGCAACATTCAGAGACTTACCAGTCACATGTTGCAAGTACAAACTCAGACAAAATGCAAAGGTTGTTTCCAGGAATAGAGACTTACTGGGCAGACTTGTTCCACACTTGCCTTATTCTTACTTAATTACTGTTTGCAAAGAATGGATAGAGAACAAAGTTTCCTTTCCTAAACACTTGTAGCATTTTTTTAGATGTGAAATAGCAGTGAGAGAGAATCTGGTGAAGAATGAAGATGAGGGATTATGGCAGTGGGATTACATCACTGTTCAGCACATGCATTTCGGGCAGGTTGGGGGATTTAATGAGATTTTTATTGCTTCTCTAATAGTGTCCAAGAATTAAAATTTTCAGTGAAATAATTGAGGAAAAGTCAGTGGGAGAAGCAAGTTTCATCTTGTGTAGAGGAAGTGGATTTTTGGCAGGAGCAGAGAAACTACATTAAGATTAGCACAATGTAGCAGGAGTTGGATTTAATAAGATCCATAATAATTTGGAGGAAGGAGGAGTTATGTGAAATATCAAAGTTAAGGACAGATAATTAAAATCAGAAACAGCTATTTATGTCAAACACTGTTGTAACAGAATTCTAAATTTAAGACAAGTCCTGTGGGTTATTGTGTAAAGAAACTGACTAACTTACTGAAGTGATTGCTTTAAACTAAGACTGAATAGAGCTGGCTACAGAGAACATCCTTAAAAAAGCAGACTGAATTCATCAGGATTGCATTTTTTAGCAGCCCTGGCTGTCAGACAAGTCCTTTAGAGTCTACATTGTTGCTCAGACTCACACAGAACAACTGGAGGATGTAAAATTTCAGTTGCATATTAAGAGCATGTTAAATCTGCAGTCACAGTAATCTCTTACCTCTGATTTGACATGGAAGGTTTTCACATAAGTGACCCCCAGAGAGACCTTGTGCTGAAAGGACAGATCTAGGTTTTATGACTTAAATCTTGGAAAATACTGTTCACTCATTGAGCATGGAGATCATTGAGCCTGCCATATTAGACAGACCCGTTTTACCTAGCCTTCCTTCATGTCTCACAAAAAACGGAGTGTTAGAAAAGGATGTAAACCCATATCTACTTCAGAGCACAATGAAAATTTACACTGGAGAAGGGAGTTACAACAGCAACGAGGGAAAGCTAAAGGCCAAAATGAAATTTAAATGAAAAGTTACATGTTTCAAAATAATCAGTGAGCTCCTAGTGATGGAAATCACAAGGTCATCATGAGTCCCTGAAAAGAAATTGCTCAGTCAATTGGCATCCGGTGGTTTACATCCCATCAAATTTGCATCATCTGATCCTATTTCCCTCCTTCCTCTGATGGGCAAGTCTAGCATCAGTTCTTACAAATAGACACTTAATACTGCAACAATTATAAGAAGTCAAGGGTGCAGTAAGTCTAGTGTTATATGGGCTAGGACCTGTCAACACTACATTAGATTGCCCATATTTCATATGGTGTTTAACTTTTTTTTTAAATATAATGCAATATGAAATGGTAATGTCAAATGAATTTACAAGTGGTCAAAACAATGTTTTATATCCTTTTTGGAGTGGAATAATACTTTTATGACAGAATACTAAGAACAAGTGAAAACAACTTGGAAACACTAATTCTGTAAATAAATTCTACTTTTCTGTAATATCACATGACTTATATTTTAAATTACTGTAAATAAGGACTTCCCATAGATCAAATACCTTTTCAGCGGTAAGCTTGTGAGAGTGAGCAATACCATAGGTACCACTGACTTAATTTCTTCACAAGCAAACAGGTTTGCAGGTGAAAAATAGTAAGATGGTAAGATACAGCTGATTTGATTTTATCTTATAATCAAGTGGCTGCTGCTTCACTTCTAAGTAAAAAAAAGTGCTTTAATGGAAAGATTTTTTATGAGTTACAGTGGGGGTAGAGTATGACCTGACATATCACTCAAAGAAGGTAAACTGCTCTTTAGTGTGTGAGCAATACACTACTCAGCAGAGAGAACTAAATAGTATCTCTTAACGATTTTCTTTATCATCACTGTTCTCTATATATTCCTTTTAATCAACACTGAGGCAAAGAGACTTTTGTCTTCCTTGACAAAGACCTTTTTGCTTTGGCGTTGCAGAGGGAGGTTATATGTGGGGTCTTGAATCTTTTTCAGATGTATTATTGAAGTTCATGGGTACAAAATGGAAATATTGTTTAGGTTTATCATTTCCCTTCATATTTTCTGTAGTGTGGGACAAAACAGAGAACATTTAGAGCTCTGGATTGCTATTTTCTGGAAATGTTTGTTTCGTCAGAAATATGTGAGTGCTTTTACTGTAGGTTCTCTCCTTCCCAGACTGATTAGGGAAACAGTCTAAACCCTGGAGAATTTACAGTTTTAGATGTATTGTTTTATCCATGAGTTATAGTCTTCAGTGAGGTCACCCTATCTGGGAAGTCATATGAAAGAAAATATTATTTTATATTTATCCCACTGCTTGTTAGCCTTTCCTTCAAAATTCAATGCTTTTCACTCTTGCAGATGAGATAATATGCTTGCTGTCAACCTTTGGCTTGACCTTGTCAATCAGAACTTTTGAACATACAAGCCAGTCTTGGTCTATGGATTTTTAAATTATCAGTCTGGATATCTATCTTTATCTTTCTTCTCTTCCAGTGAGTCATTAGCAGAGGCATGAAATCTTTCCCATGATGTTGTGGAGCAAGAAAGTATACACTTGCCTTCATGTTCTTGCTTTTCCCCAGCTCCATTTCTGTGGGTCTGTGTCCCATGGTGAAGATGGTAGCTCTTTTATTACTGGAGGAGACAGCTTGATTCTTCCTCTAATGGACACATCGTTGGGCCACTCAATACAAAGATGCATTCCACAGATTCTGGCTTCTTAATGTAGGGTTTGTCCACCATTATTTCTGCGTATAAAAGACATCAGGCATTAACATCTCAGCACTTTCAGTTTAACATTACATGTAATCAGTAAACCAAAACTGAGGTGAGACCAATTTCCATAATGAATTTTACTTCAGTGGGGGACAGCAAATGAATCAACTCCTTCTCTTTACTTTGTTCTCTGTAGATGTTAATTTAAATTTTGTCAGTGGCAAATGTTTTGTTTTTAATATATTGACATCATGCCCTACTTTTTTCTGCTTCCTTCTCTGTAGGTATGTACATCTCCTGATTTCCTCTGTATTTGAGAAACTGCTAAGATATGAAGTAAATAATTTCTCACATTCAGGACTTAGTCCATTTATAGGAGCTCCAAGGGAGCAATGGACCCTGAATTAACAAGTTCAGGCCATAACAGTATCATTTTCTAGACTTATTTTCCTTAGGGTGTAGTTGCACTGATATTTTTTCCAATGAAATACTGTTAAAGAAAACCTATGTCTCCCCCACAACTGCTTCTTTCTATTCTGTACCACAGTTAATCCTGCTCCTCAGCTTTGCTTGTACAGCAGACTGCTGAGCCAAAGAAACAAACCTAGCAGCAGAAAAAATGGTTTTGTTTTTTTGCTTATTATTCATTTGCTCTTTTTACCTCCTTGATTTTCACTTTTTTTCCAGGAAGTACCCTCTTATCATCTGTCACATAACCTTCTAGAGATATATTGTAGATACCAAGATCTTCATGATCATCTCTTGACTAAAGTATCTCCCATAGTCTAACTTTGTAGGACTCTAGATTGCCTGTCATATCATTGTCAGCAAAGGTGTACTAGTACTAGAAAGGGTGAAGCCTATATTAGTAAGATTGCAGCCAGCAGTTCCAGTAATCTTTCTCCTTTATTCTACACCTGTGAGAAACATTTGGAGCTCTGTATCCAATTTTATGTTCCCCATTACATGAAAGACATGAACATACAGTACTGACCCAAAGAAAGATAATCAAGATGGTCAGGGGTCAGGGAGCTGAAACACAAGATATAAGAGGAGAAACTGAGTGATCTGGATTTGTTCAGCCTGGAAAAGTTAAAGATCTCATTGCTGTTTTCAGCTGATTGGAGTATACAGAGAAGATGGAGCACAACTTTTTGGAGGTGTACAATTGTAGGATAAAAGGCAATGTACACAAGTTGGAACACAGGAAATTCCAATTACATATTAGGATTCTCTTTTTCACTGTGAGAGTAGTGAAGTAGTGGAAGAGTCCCAGAGAGGTTATGGGATCTCCATCCTTGGAGTTTTTCAAGATTAGTTGGACACAGCCTTCAGCAACCTGACCTGACTGAAGCTGTCTTCAGCAGGGATTTGTGCTAGATAAACTCTGGGTGTCTCTGCCAATATAAGTTATTCTATGATTCTATTGAAAAAAAATTGAAAAAATATATTTCCCAAAATAAAAAGTTGTCTGAAAATCAGTTTAAAGGGTGAGATCTGTTCCACCTAAACAGAGCTTACTGAACCTGATGAGTCTAATCTAAGCCACCTGCCTGGGCTCCTCTGTAGTCCCTGATGATGAAAAGGTATTTCTGTGGGGAGATTAATCTCATTCTAACTTAGCAGTCTAAAACATGTGACATAAGATACATTTTGGAAGTGCCTGTCTCCACTGCAATTGCAGAACTGAAGTCTTGCTTAACTTAAAGTTCATTTCATGGCTCAGAAGAATGCCACTCAACAATGAGAGTGCATTAGGACTTTGCAGATGTGTAAAGCAGTTATTTATAGTTGGGTTTACAGATTTTGCAGAATATAGGAGAAGCATTTTCAGTAATATGAGGCTTTTTTATTTGCAGTGTCATAGCTCACCCACCACCTTAGGTGTCATGTGTCCTATGGTATTGAGGTGACTTAAGGTCTCATGGCCATAAGAGGACATAAAAAGTTAAGGGATTTTCAGAAATCCCTCAATATTACCTTGTATTTCCGTGTCTTCGGTGATTCAAATTTTGTGAATCACAAGCTCCAATATCACCCATATGGCATTATAACCTTCCCATAATGTAGCATGTGTCCACACAATAATAACAGATCACACAATTTTTGAACACTAACACCAGAACAGACATTCCATGGTTAGCTACTTAGACATTCTTTTAATTATTATTACCTGTACTATAAAACAATTGAGTAATATTTTGGCTATTCTTGAAAACCCAGGCTTGAAGATAGACCACTGGTTAATACAGTGGTGTGCAAAGTGAAGCCACCAAGCATATTATAAAAAACAAGAAGGAAATGTCTAGACTATATGACCTGAGGAAAGTACTCCACGTTACTTCTGCCATGTGGGTCAGAGCCCTGATTTGCCAAAATAAGTGATTCCAGCTTGCATTATCCAAGACAGCATTTGTAGCTTAGATGCACAAAAAAACAAATGGAAATTCCAGCTTATCGTGAATACTGCTAATCATTTACCCAATCAAACTATTAGTGTTCCAAAATAACTGATGTTAGCCAGCTGCTGTTCTTCAGCTAATTGCTGTGTTAATGGGCTGTTCTTAGCCATCGCTAGCATGTTCACCCTCACTGAGAGTGGCAGGCAGAGTCCATCTGCATGTTACCTACTAAAAGACCATTTAAACATCTACAAACACTTTTTCCTTTTTAGTGTTTTTGCAGTCAATTGACAATTAATGATTGGCTGGATGAGCATCTGTGAAATGGCGAATCAGGCCCCTCTTTACAGAGCAGTTGCAAGAGGCCTTCTTGGCTCCCTTCTGCTGTTTTCCCTCCTTGTGCTACCTGCCCGCAGCACCACCACCAGTGTTTGTGTGCCTGCTCTGTCAGTCAGACCAGGGAGAAATCCACTTTGTTTTGGTTTTAGTTTTTATCTGATACATTTTTCAAGGTTCTTTTTAAAGCCTGTCCCAGGCACAGGGTGGGAACGAGCAGACAGGAGGGAGAGAGGTAAGGGTTATATTAGATTATCATCTCTGTCAAACATAATGTGGGCTTAATCCACAGCCTAATCATGGATTGAGCAGCTCTGGAAAGTTTAATGTAGAAAACAGGGAAAATGAAGTTATCTGAATTACACTAGCCCACACTTATCTCATTATGCAGGTAGGTTGTTAACTCTAGGGGTCCAGAGAGTTTTGAAACATAGGGTTGGGAAAGCCTTACCTGGCTAATGCATATAAAGACTCAGTTTTTACAGTTCTTTATTCACTTTCTTCTGAAAAACATCACTTCCTTCCAGGCTACTCAGTACTGTATTATGATTTGCAGCCTAAAGAGGTGGTGGTAATAAACACAAGAACATTTCAGAAAAGTTGGAACAAGAAGCAGAAAGAGAACATTTCTATGAATTATGCCTAATTCACAAAAAAACGATTTGTTTTGGTTCCATTCTTCCCATTTGGGAATATGGTTCATTTCAGAATTAATTTACAAATGAAAATACAGAGTTCGTAAATTCACTTATTTTTGCTGCTACAAAGAGCAACCAGAATATGGAATAGTTCCTTTTTTATGTAATTTGTCATTTGAATTCTGTTTGAAAGTACGCAAAGAAATATTGAGGCCCTTGAATTACTAATATTTCAGAAAGAATCTACACAGCCTCAAAAATTGGGGTTATTTAGTACTTAAGACACTGAGCTCAAAAGAAACTTGCTTGTGTTGAGCATTTGCCAGTTCAGCTTTTCAGACAGCTAAAAATCCACTGTATATATATGTAAATTAGAGAGAGAGAGAGAGTACGCCAAGAAAATTAGAAGATATTTATTAAAAATAATTCTTATATAGAAAGAATTTTCTTATTGGGAAAGAAAGAAATAACATATATAGAGATTTTCTTGTTAAAGAAACAGTGCAACATATACACTCGGGGTAAGAGTTTTTTCTTCTGGGGGACATTTGGAAGCATTGATGCTAAGGAACAGGCTAAACAATTGATGAGTTGCTCAGCTATGTGGGCCCTTTTACACCTTTACAGATACATAGTGTTCCTAGCATTTCATTTGATCAGTCAAGATATTGTAATTTTGCGGAAGATGGAAGATCCATATTTAAATATTGGCTTTGCTAAGCCATCTCTGTGTGGTACCACCTGTTTTTACTCTGCTACAGCTTTCATTACTCACTGGCTATTTTTCACTTGATGCATTAGTATAACTTCCATTAACATTAATGAAAATTCCGTGTTCTTGTCAGATGGAGTCTTAATTTTGAAGACTGGAAATAATAGCTTTAATATTTCCTACAGAGATGTCTGGGGACAAGAGAGGTTCTAATAGCCATTTCTTCATTCCCTCATTGTGTCCAGATATTTGCCTTTAAATATAAATTGTTGCTTTCAGTGCTACTGTATCTTTACTCAGAGGATAAATGCATTACATTCAAACATCAGTAGAATTTAGACAGATTCTAAAATATGAAACAATTTATAGGGTGCTTTGGGAAGCCTTAGAAATGCAATTTAGATTAGAGAGATCCACAATAATTCTACAACACAGGCAGGAATTTCTCAGGAGTTAGAAGGGTTGACCTATGTAGCATGCCAGGACAAGTCCAGGTCTTGTGAGTCCCCTGGCTCCTCATTTACTCATACCTCTTCTTGAGTTTATAGTCCTTTAGGCACAGAAGTTCAAGAACTATTAAGGATTTGCATTGCGTTTATTTACCATTTACCTATCCTTGTTTATCATCTTAGGCTTAGCTATGTATGCAGGAAATAATTCAGTTTGAACCTACTGTAGAAAGTGTGCATTGACAAAATTTTTCACATTATCAGGTGACAAAAACATTTTTTGCATTCTTGTGGGTATGAACCAGGCTACCAAAATCCCAAACAATTTGAGACATAGATATCTAAATCAAAGCTGTGTGCATTTCTCCTACACAGAAACCCAGACTTGCTTTCAAGTACTGCCCAGTCCTGTAGGCACTAGAAGTCTGGGAGTCATCTGGGTATCTATCTTTAGTTCTTCAAACCTTTTCCAAGCTTGCTTTAAGAGTGTGACCTGTATTTCCAGACTATATTTCCACCATAATTCAGGTTTAGGCAGACAGACACCTACAGTCTGTTGAAACTCATGGAAGAAGAGGTACTACATGTGGTTTTGAATTAAACGTTAGTGAATAAAGCAGTCACTAGCACTTTAAACTTTCCCCAGTCTACAGTTCCCACTCACTCTCACACTTCTGAGAAAATGCCCTCATGACAGCTGCAGGATGTTGCTGTGGGCCCTCCCTCAGACGTTCATATGCTTCCTACAGCTTCTTATGGAGCTGAGCTTGGGAGCCAGGGATGTAAGTCATGGGGCCAAATGAAGAACTGACACAAGGAGCCTGATTCTACCATGAGTGTAGGCACTCTTGAGAGGTAATACTGTGAGTTTGGATTTAGTTCCCAAAGGCATTATTTTTTCCCGTAATCTACATTGTATTTCCCCATTTGAAGCAGGGCAGATGCTGCACTAGAATAATTTGCTTGTGAAAAACACCTGCATGCTCAACCTCACAGTCTGAGCAAGAAAATGTGATTCTACTGAAATGCCACTTTTGGCATCTGAAATTCTTCCTTAAGCTCAGGCTTCATTTTTAAGCATGCTTGTGATTGTGGTAGTTCTTTAAAGACTGGCCAAGCAAAGCGCAAGGTAATTATGATCTCTTTGTTTGGAAGGGGAGAAAAATTATTTTTGAGCAATGGAACAAATCAAGAAATCCCCAAAGCATCTGAAGAGCCAACAGTAACACATGTCTCCAGGAATGCAGATCTGAAGGTTTGGAAATCCTTAGGCTAACAAGGATTTAAAATTCAAGGCTCCCTTTTCTCTATTGAGTGCATTGGCAATAGGGCTGTTATAAATCCCACAAATCCATTTTAAGAAGAAAGCAGCAATGACTAGATTTTGTGAGGTCCTGAACCAGTGAGGAGTCCCAGAACATACAGTGTTAGTTACCTAGGTTTTGGATAATGATTGGCAATAGGAAGGAGTTCAGAGCCCAGAAACCTGGTTCAGAGTGTGCTGATGTGGAATGAAAGCTCAGGATCCTTTGAGTGAAGGGCACCAGAAAACTTTGGTGCTTTCAGGATTAGTGAGGCACATAGCAAAGGCATTTATGGCCTTTGGATCCAGAATACACCCAAATGCTCTTCCGGAGTGCTACAGCCCTTTACCCTCTTTTTCCCAGAGCCTTGGTTCTCCTGTGCCTGAAACCTGCTTTAGACAGTACTCTGACAACAGGAGACCAAAGTACTTCAACCTACAACTATGCCCATGCTGATTTATTACTATTTGCCCTCTGCTCACTCCACAGCCATGGCACATTAATCCTGGCTTGGAAGGCTTTCAGCTTTCTGTAACACTACAGCAGAGCAGTTTAAAGGAGCGAGACCTGTTCAGAAGCTTTGTGACCCATTTGGGGAAGCAGTCCCAATTAACCACAGGGTGCCTATTATCTTCCACCATTCAAGCTATTAAGTAAAAAACCACCAGACACAGAACGCAACAACTGGTAATGCTGGGGAGGGAATTTAAGTACCTGCAGCAGCAATTTAAAGAAAAGCAGCTCAGCAAAGATTAAAAGAGAATTAAAAGCAGCAGGTCTCACATGCTGACCAATTTTATGTCCAAGATTTGTGTGGTACTTGCTGCTGAGGTTTGTAGATTTGAAGGCTAACCTCTATAAGAAAAATGCCCATCACATCGACTGAAGGTAATATTTCACACCTCTGAAATTAAGTGTGTGTCAAGCCCCAGCCCCTGCAGCTATGCGGCAGTGCTGAAGATGTTTCAGTGTGAACTGAAAGATTGGCACCTACCTTTCTCTGAAATGCACTGAAGAAATTGCAGGGTCTGTCCTGTGCTTCATATTTGTGTGGACTCTAAAACAAAATATTTAGATTAGCTTTCCTCTGTATGGTTCACTGCACACTGTTTCATCCTCTTTAATGGTTACAGATAAACAGAATTTACACAGTACCTCAGCTTTGGCCTGTACTGAAATCTGGTGAATCTTTACCACAGGTACAAATGCAGTGCAAAATCAGGCAAATGCCAGTTGTAAAAGCTCTACAAATTTCACTGGGAAAACACCTAAGCCAAATAGGGGTGTTGTTGAAAAATGAGTTCCTGTAGACATCAAACGCACCTTCCACAAATACAAATAACACAAATATTCTATAAATGATACATTGTGAGCCTGAGGACCTGTGCAGGAGTATGTAACATAGAAGTCTCTTACTAATTTATTGAAAACTTTTTGTTAAAACGAATTTTCTTTGCAATCTAGGGGGTGGATCAGTATCAGGTTTCTTTTGGATGCTACCTGTCCTCTGTGTCAAATTTAGTATTTATAGTTGCCTCACTTTTTGCTGGACAGAACTGGATTGAGTTCACTGGTTGATTCTTGATTGCACTGACCTACTGAAATTAATATGATTCTATAGAAAAGATCAGGAACTATGGCTCCTCTTATTGGGCTGCTACTCATTTATCATCTTCTTTTCCAAGTGCATCCTTGCTTTTAAATGATGGGATAAACACTGTTCAGTCATCACCATAGGATGCTAATGAAACTAAAAGCCCATTAGGGTTTAAATAGTATTTTAGCTAAGTGTGAGGGTGATGAGGGGCTGGGGCTTCCTGAGGTGGCAGGAGAGGTCCTGCTGCCCCAGCCAGCCCGTGGAGGAAAATGGGTTTTCTCATATTTATTTATTTATTTGTGTATTTCAGTTCACAGCCATTATTTTTGCTCTCATAAGCAAAAGAGGTTACTTGAAGAATTCCTGAATCAGTTCATAAATTTCAAGTATTTCAGTCCAAATGTCTGTGTTATTTTGGTTTAGAAGATAATGGGAAATTTGTGATCCTGAGATCAGATGACGTGAATTTGACCTTCAGCTGCAGACAGTTTAGTTTGACTCCTCATTTTTTTTCATGTTTGTCCTTCTGTTGGTCACGATCAATAAACAAAGCCTCAGGCTAACACAAGGTTTCCAGCAAGATAAAAGAAAAGATGACAAGCATATAGAAAAATACCTTTCTCATTATGTTGCTTTATGGATTCTTTTGTTTAGTCTCATGTGGAATTAATTCTTTAAGTATGTTTACTGGAGTTTATTGAAAATAGATTCTTAGTAATTTAAATTGCCTAATATTAAACTTTACTTGAACTAATAAACTAATTTCAATACAGTACTTCTCCATCTGAAGAAAAACTCAAAAGTCTATTTTCACAAAGTATTGGTGAATATTGCTTATATTCTCCATCGGATTTATGTCAATTCATATTTCAGAATGTAGCTCTAAATGTACCATATGAGCTTTCTAACTTTCCTTTCATGTTCTCAATGACAACTGGATCCAAAGGGATCCCAAAGAAGTCTTGAATCTCTTGCTTAATAGCAGAGAGTTGACGGCTTAATAAAATTCAGATATCTGCAAAATAATTACATATCTGTTCTGACTAATGGATTTTTAAAAAGTGTACAAACAACATCTCTGTCAAACATGGGCTCAGTTAAAATCACTGAATAATATAACAACATATAAACCCAAACTGATATAACAATGGTTTATACGAGCTATCACTGCTTCGCTTGCCCCTCTATGCATTTGGAATTGGCACAGCAGTTTATAGACAAGTCTTTCCTAAATTTCTGTAATTCCTGATCATCAAGTGAAATATGCTGATGTATAGTCACTGCCTCTCCTTGATGAGCAGTTGTCTTGAAAGTCCCTGGAAGATATAGGCAAGAAAATAATGTCAGCTCTCAAAAATCAATGAATTTGGATTCTGATAACTAATATTTGACTGTAAAACTGTTACATCAGGTGACTACAAAAATCTGTAACCAGCAAAACCTGAACCATGTTTCAGTAGAGGTTCTTCTTCCACATGATATCAATTAGCCCTTGAGATCTATTGTTATTGCTTCTCAGGAAGACCCAGGGCTGAAGCATCTAAATGTCCAAGCTTCTTCCTAGCTTCTCATAGCACAGCATGGTTTGCTGCCTACAGAATTGGTTGAAAAATTAATTTTCCACAGGAATTTTTTATTCCTTTACACAAAATATGGAAGAATTCAAGTAAATTCTGTGACGGTGATGTGATATCACCAGCCATGTGGGTAAACTTTAAGGTGTTGACTGAGAATGACAATGTGACTTGAATATTACCTTCCTGTCATCCTCTCTGCACTGATACTGTTTCTCTGCAGACTGTGAGGGACCTATGTTAACTTCTTTGGGTTGGTAGAAGGAACTGTTGGAAGGATATTTGATTGTTTGAAGACTGAGGCTTAAACTTTCATGACGAATGGGGACAACTTTATGGTAGCAAGTAGGATGTGTACCTTGGGGAGTGTTTTTTTTGGAGGAGGTATAAAGACAATAATTGAATGTGTTTTCAAATGCATCAGGGCATGCAGGGTCTATTTCAAAAGCATGAAAAGTTTTACTCTGCTAAATCCCACTGCATGTCTTGAGTTGATTTGCTTTCTTTAGCAAGACGTGCAACTGAGCCTGGGACACTCTCAGGGAAAATACACTGCTCAGAAATGCCAGGGTAACATCCATATCTTTTACTTGCTTTTGGTTTGGGAAACACATCTAAAGAGAGTTTCAAATCCACTCTCACTTGAACACTATAGGCGCTGTCAGTTGTCAGAATTGGAAGTGTCAAATGTGGCTCTCTCTATAGGCACTAGTATGAATCTCCAAGGCTTTCAGACTTATGGCTAAGTAAGAAAATGAATCACTGTCATCCATTTACAAGATGGAGAACAAAGAGCATGTCAAGGATGGTGTGAGAATCATTCTAGCAGTTACCTTTCAGCTGAAACTATTACAGGATTTATAAAGAATTGCTTGCCTATGGGCAAACTCACTCATATTAATTTTTATTAATTGCCACCAGGTCCTTGAATCTCATGAACTATGCAATCAAAGGCAAGCAATAAGGTTGGCTAAAGCAGTGTTACAACCTTTAATGGTAATATCCACAGCTTTTATGGGATCTGCTCACTTTTAATTAAAGATTATTGAAATTGATGCAGAGAAAACACTGGAGAATGTGAATCAATATGTTCTTTGAAGGACAAAGTGTTACAGGGAGACTAAAACAGCTGATGGGTCCTGGGATCTATATTTGGCCATCATCTGTGCCAGGAAAGATGGTTTATTATTCTTGGATTACATCAATGAGAACTCTCTAATTGGGAAACTTCTGGAAATTGCTAAACCACTACATTTTCCCTTCAGATAATTTTGATCCCCTTTTTCTGTGTTTTTATAACTTTCTTTGTGCTTCTGACTTAGCCTAGAGTTTGCTAGTGTCATCTCGGCAACATACAGTTCACTGTAGGCTGCGACAGCTAGCCAGATGTATTTGAGATGGCCTTCTACTCGATCTCAATACCATTCCTGAAGGGCTCTGGACTCTCACAGCTCCTGTCTAACACCAGCCTGCTCTGTTAAGGCTCTTTCAGAAAACTGTGGTCTCAAACGGCACAGAACTTGTGTTTAGGTAACTGAGTTGAGCTCAGATTGTTGACATAGCCATTGTTGAGGAGCATACTAGAATTTCGATCTTTTTCCTGAAAATTGATCTGCCCTTGAAAGCTTCTGTGCCTGTCTGGAGCTTTTAGTAAAATACTAACAGCGAGTGACATAAGTACTAGGTAGGAGCACTAGTTTAAGGTTAGAATAGTGCTGTATCACTTGCTACAACAGCTACAGTTAGGGGTCAAAACTCATCATTTAATGGTTGCCTAATTTTTGTTTGAGTTCAGTTGGCACATTCCTCATATCTAATATAGGAGAAACTTCCAAATTATAATTTTAGGAAGCCAACAGGTAAAATAATACACTGGTTCCTGCAACACTTTCTCCTATCTCACAGTTTATGTAACATAGCTATAATATTTAGCCAAGTTTGAACTTTTCTTTCTAAATTTCTTTGAGGACATGGCATTCAACTAGACAAATTCTTACGGTTTAGTTTAGGTCTGGAATTTTATGTTTGGTTGGGTTTTTTTTCATTGTGAAAAATAATCTGTCAATTTCCACATGAATTTTAGTCAATTTCAAAACATGGAACTACCTCACAATCTTGTTATTTTTCCTAATAAAGACATTTCTCATCAGTTATCTTCATGGTTGGCATTATTAGGACTTACAGTTATTATTTTAGTCTATATTGGTGTATGAAATATTGAGAGCTCCAAAAGCCTGTCTGCTATGAACCATCCCATTGAAAAGTGACTTTCTGAAAAAGCAGCTACAATTAAATATTGTAAGTTAATGAAGTCATTTAGCAACCACTAAACCAATGAGATTATATAACAATTCAACAGTAAAAATTGTATCTTTTCTCTTTCCAAGGAAATAATTGCCTTTTTCTCACTAATGATTTTTATACTATGCTATATTGACACAACTTCAATGAGAAAGAGCACCACAATTTTATAAAACTTCCTGAGAAGAGCCCCTCCACAGAAATCTTCATTTCGTGTAACCTTTCAGAAGGTTGTTTCTGGCATTTGAAGATGTTTGATAAAATTACATGAGAAAGATATGAAGTACACATTTCTTGATCTCAAGGGTTTTATAAAATAGTATTTTGCAATTTCCCACATGAATTTTTTATATGAAAACCTCAACGTGATTTCCTATTTATTTAGGGAGAATGTCCATTACAAAGAATCAGATTTTGAAAGCTGGCACACTATAAATCAGTGAGACAGAACAGGACTCAGCAGTTTCATTTCTCATTTCCCAGCTTCCCCCGTCTTGTACTTCTGTGTGCACAAACTTGGTAACAACAGCAACACAAAGCTGTGTAATTTCTAGTGGAGAAAGTTGCGGGCTGAGTGATCCAATGCATCCTAGGCAGATCTAAAAAGGGTCACAAGAAGACACAAGTGCAACCTCCCTGAGGGTCTAATTGCCAAAATTCCTAATTCATTAGCCTGTGGTGATAAGCCTAGTGCCAGTAATGGCTGGGTTTTTTTTGGGTTGAGTTTTATTTGCACTGCCATCAGTCTTATTGTTGCAGCCCTTTTGCCTTACTAAAGCAGGATTGGAGAAAGCCAATCCTGCTTTAAGCCTCCCACATAACCTGGAAGTGGAAAGGTTGCATTGTGGATTCTTCCCTTCATTAGAGATTAGCTTAATCTTCCTTAATATTTGTGAGCAGTTGCTAGTTGATTTTATTATTTAACCTTATTTATTATTAACAGACTTCAATGTAATTAATTGGTAAAGAAGTTAGCTTTAAAATAAAACCAGAGCAATCAGATATTAGTGGTTGAATTCACCTGCTAACTTTGTATTGATGCCGATGCTTTAAGTGACAGGTAATGATTATCTTGCTCTAGGAATTGCTCATAATCATATGACATGCATTTTCTGTATTTATACAAAGTTACTGGCGGTTCTGTTGAGATATTTACTTTCTTGCAAAGATACCAGTATAGCTAAGCCATAAAACATGATCTTGTTTTTTGGGCTATGTAAGTGAAAACAGGTTTCTTACTGACTCTAGCCTTAAAAAGCAACAGCTTTAGTGGAATTATCGTATGATGGTTTGCTACAAGGAACTTCAGCAGGGGTGAAAAATGAGAGTGACTGTGTTTGGAGTAGTGCTTCTATTTACCTTTTAAGCATCTGCAGACATTATGGCTGAGAGCAAAGGTGATCTAGAAATTATGAACAATTCAAACCCTAGATTTCTCCTCTGCCACAGGCCTAACTTGAGGAAGTCATTTTAGCTCAAGGAGCAATTTGATATCATGGAGCTGCCAAAAGGAACAGTCCTACTACTTTCCCCTCTCTTGGCCACGCTTCCCCTGCTTGGCACTGGCATTTGTCAAATCCTGTGATGAACTGATTCAGCTTCTTAAACTGGCAAAAAATAATTGTTTCTGCTGGGTTAGTTTTTTTCTGATTTAATGAGCTGAATCAGTTCATCCAGATGGTGACCTGAGTGGTTTCACGGGAGACGCGGTGGTATGAAATCAGGAGAGCTGAACTGAAGAGGGAGGGAAAAAAACGGGAAAAGCAGCCAGGCTTTACCTTTTGCTGATAGCTGTTAGATCTGCTCAACCCTCTCCTAATACTTCAAACTCATCACAGTGTCTCTGAGACCATTCCCTTTTCATCATGTGTGAAGAATAAGACTTCCATTCATCATCCACTCTAATGGAGCTACTGGTTGCCTAGACAGGTTAGACACTGAGAAGGCAGTGCATGCTATAGAAGGCAAAATATGTTTCTGCCTAATGTGGCTAAAATATAAAGAAGAAGTACAAAAGGCTGTGCTTTTTTCGGGGTTTTGGGGTTTTGTTTGTTTGTTTGTTTTTTGTTTTGTTTTTGTTTTTGCCTGGATTGGGACAAAGATTTCATTCATCTCTGGCAAATTCTACTAAAAAAGCACATCTTCACAGGAATATGAATGAAGGCAGAAAAACTTTAGGATGGAAGCTGAGATAGCTTAATATCTTAATATGCTAAAGTGCTAGATAAGAAAATTCATGGAGGAAGGAAAGGGCCAGTGGCTGTGAGGGAATGCTGCAGTCCTATCTGCAGGCACTGACAGCCGAGCGCCATTCCACTCCTTCTGTAGTGAAAGTGAGACAGGAGCAGCCCTGAAGGCAGAATGAACAAGACTGCTGAAGTTCAGGTGGCTTTGAGAAGGCTACAGGGACAACCTCAAAATAAAAACCTGAGGCTGATGTGGAATTATTTTGTACACAGGACGAAAGCCAAGCTCTAGTAAGTGAGTACATGAGCAGACATAAGGCATATGAGCCTAAGGCATGTGTCTATTCAGTGGGAGACAGAATTAGGACAGAGCATGTTTAGACTTTCTTTTCTTTTCTCATCAGCATATTATTCTTGACTTTAAAATCTCTCTCCATCTTTAGCTAAAGAACTAAATTACATTTTATTGTAAAGTGTTTCAAGGAGGGGTTATAGGCTATTGCAAATTTTATCTCTGTATTTTTATACGTATGAATGCAGTGGGATTTCTAGTATTTGTAAGTACTAGCTGAATGAGGATTTTTAGGATCAAGTGTAATAGCTGTATAGTATCAATTCTTGTATCTCGGCCAGTTGAAAACATTCAGGCTTTTCCCTATTTGTTCTGTAAAATCAGTATTTACCTCAAAAGCATGAGTAAACATTACAAAATTCATAGAGGCAAGAGTGACAGTTCTGAAACTCCCCAGAGCGTACTGAAAGAAGATAGTCCTTTTTGTATTCTTTAGATCTCACTAAGCAAGATAATGTATTCTGCAAAATGTTCTGTGTGCAAATAGTACCTGAATGTCTTCTCAGACAATAACAGATATGTAAGGTCCTATTTTGAATCAAACATCTCACTTCCATATGCAGTTTATAAAATCAAAAGAGTATGAGAAAAAACAAAGAGAATATCCTAGAGACCTGGAATTTAAATGGAAGAAATTTTAGCCAAATAAATCACTTACCTGCCAAAGGTTTTTACCTGTAATGGGAAAACAGGGTGTGACTGTTTACACAGCTTCTGTTCAGATTTTGGCTAACACGCAGCTCATGCTGAAGCCTGATGGATGCTAGGAGCAGCACCACTAGGTCAAAGCAAGGACAACAAGTAGGAAAGATGTGATGAGCAGCAAAGGCTAAAGGTCATCAACCACTATCATCTGCAGCTCGCTGTCTCCTGCAGGACTAAGCTTCTAAGCTGGAAAGTATAAATACGTCAGATTATCCCAAAAGTTTTGAAGCTGGTCCAACAGCAGCTGGACTGCTGAGGCTTTTGTGCTTGCATACAGTTGCAGCTGCACCATCCAAGGCCATGCTGGACAGGGCTTTGAGCATCTTGGTCAAGTAGAAGGTGTCCCTGCCTGTGGCAGGGTGTTGGAACTGGATGATGTTTAAGATGCCCTACAGTCCAAACCATTCTGTGATTCTCTGATTGATCTCTGACTGAATAGGGTATGGTGAGTGGGGTGGTGGAACCTCCCAAGCAGCTGCAGAGTTTCACAAGTATTATGGCAGTCTCTAGATCATTGGGAAATATTGGCAACACAGCTACAAACAGTGGGGTACTTGCTTGCTAAATCTTCAATACATCCAAAAAATTCTGCTGTGCTTTTGGTATGTCACTGCTTTTTGGTGAAAGAGAGTGGGTGACTTCTGAGTGGAATTTTTATTTTGGGAGGCTTTTCCAGTTTGTAACACTTGGCTGACATGTATAGCAACTTACACATAAATTGTAGTGTGAGCAGCTCTGCCAGCCAGCTGATCCTCAAGATGTCAGGTTTCACATCAAATGTCTGATTTTTGTATGTGTTCTGTGCATGTTTCTCCACAAAAGGAAACTAGTTAGAGAGGTACAAGAAAGGAATTCTGTATTCCATGCAGCCCTCTTTAAGTGACATGTTAAGAAATAAAATTTTTGGGAGATTGAAATGGAGTCTTAAGCTCTGCTCAACAATTTGATGTAGTAGAACCATGGAATCATAGAATAGTTAAAATTGGAAAGGACCTTAAGATCATCTAGTTCCAACCCCTGTGACATGGGCAGGGACACCTCACACAAAACCGTATCACCCAAGGCTCTGCCCAACCCGGCCTTGAACACCGCCAGTGATGGAGTAGTCACAGCTTCCCTGGGCAACCCATTCCGGTGCCTCACCACCCTCACAGTAAAGAATTTCTTCCTCATATCCAATCTAAACTTC
>JANRGW010025127.1:0-14628 GCA_024733675.1 Psilopsiagon aymara | reverse complement strand
ATAGGCTGAGAAAGTTGGGGTTGTTCAGCCTGGAGAAGAGAAGGCTGCATGGAGACCTCATAGCAGCCTTCCAATATATGAAGGGGTCCTATAGGGATGCTGGGGAAGGACTCTTCATTAGGGACTGTAGTGATAGGACAAGGAGTAATGGGTTCAAACTTAAACAGGGGAAGTTCAGGCTAGATGTAAGCAAGTTCTTTACTGTAAGGGTGGTGAGGCACTGGAATGGGCTGCCCCAGGAATTTGTGAATGCTCCATCCCTGGTGGTGTTCAAGGCCGGGTTGGATAGAGCCTTGTGTGCCCTGGTTTAGTGTGAGGTATCCCTGCCTTACACTAAACCCCTGGCAGAGGGTTTGGAACTAGATGATCTTAAGGTCCTTTCCAACCCTAACTATTCAATGATTCTACGATTCTATGATTTGCAGCATGTCAGAACCTATCTGGGACTGCTGTATAGGCAACTTCATGTAGAGATGTTTAAATACTGGGACTAATACATACTATTGGTCTGGTATTTTCTGAAATGATTCACTGAGCTCATACTGTAGCACTACGCCCTTTCACAGGTGGTGTACACTCATCTGGGACTTCTGAATGTGTGGCAGCCTCTCAGACCTATTGTAGATGCTCAGCTGCATCTGACTTGATAGTGCTAGATAAATCTCCATCATTCTTGATGAGAAAAAAGACTTATTGGGTACTGTGCCAAAGTGAATGTATTTTCTTACAATTTCTGATCTGAACTGTACTATTAGTACATACTTATCTTTGCATCCTGTACAGGAAATTCCATGCCATAGTCCTCACTTGCCTTCCATACTGTCTTCCTTCACCAATAATTCCAACAAAACTTAATTAGAAGGTCTTAACTCTAGTTTTAAAGACTGTTATATCTGTTTCTTAACAAAGAAAGGTTACTTAAAATCGTTGGGATAAAGAAGACTACAGTGGGAACCATTGATAGGATGAGATTAGCCAGCTGGCAGATTTTATTGTAACCAAGGCAAACACCGGTTTCAATATAATCAGCCAGGAAACTAAAGCAGCCCTTGAAAACTCAGGACGTTCCCAGAAATAGTAACATCTGGTCATCATAAAGATTACATTGGTAGATTCAAGTTATATTTCAGATAGGAGCTCTGTAAGGCGAGCACTCACAGCAATTGTTTCATTTCTTTCTTTCTTTCTTTCTTTTTTTTTTTTTTTTTTTTCTGCAGTACTTCTTGAACAGCTTAAATAGGAAACTTGATCTTCTCTGGGTACTTTGCCATTGTCCGCTTCACAGCAAATTTCCTCTGAAGCTCTAACTTGGGTTTATTTGCTGGAGTTTCATTTCCTTGTAAAACCTGCCCTGAAACATGGAGAGGAAATTAAGGTACCGGTCTTTCCACTTTTCCTCTTCATCACTTTCCCTTGTGGTAAGAAACACTGATTAAAAAGAAAAAGTTTATTTAGCCAAAGTGAAAATCAATAGCATCAGTCAGGTATCTGTTAAAAATACATAAATTATACCTCTCTTTGGCTTCTATCAGCTACCTTTACTTTCCAGGACCTGTAAGCAAGACTTAGTAACAACTCTCTCTGGCCTACCTGCCCTAGCCCTAATAACTTTCTGGTAATAAATTAAGCCTGGGATTTATTTATTTACTCTAGAAGTTCTGCTAACTAAATTGCTTTTTGCAGTATAAGACAGCACTTGTTCATAACTAAGTAGCGCTTTGTGCCAGACAACGGGTTAATGGGCCAAACCAACTCATTTTGAGAGAGTCGGCTGTTTAGGTCCAGCGAATTCATTCCAGAATATCACACATCCCACATTCCCTTCTCACATCTGGACTCTACATGGACAAAGTTTTCTTTCATATAAACTGTTTATTGTTCTGTGAGATTGATGCCGTTAATATTGGCTTTCAGAATGACAGATTAGCATCACCAGTTAATCAGGGCTATTAGCAGATAAATATCTGTAATTTAATCACTACAGTAATTTCTTTTCCAATAATAAGATTTACAAATGCAAGTGATTAAGTAATTAGCTTACATCTCCATAGATTACAATTCCTCTGAGCTTTCTTCTCTCACTTTTTTCCCAAAAGATTTCGGTATTTAATTAAAGTAACTACTCCCTCCTTTACGTTTTCTTTGTATGCACATGTGAGAAATGGTGGGTCTGGGGTTTTTTTCCAAACAAAACTGCATTTTTTGTACATAATTCCACAAGGAACCCCCTCTTCCAAATGTCTTCCATCTCTCTCCAGGGATTAATACCCACTCTGTCAATGCTCAGCAGCTATAATCTTTCCCAGTACCTTTCCCAGTCCATGCAGTAAGCGGGGTGCACAAGGGGAAAGAAAAACTTACAGGAAGGGGGGAAAAATTGCCAATGGAAAAATTGTGTGCACTTGATAAAATAAGAGTCTGGCTTGCTAAAACAGACTATCCAAACACTTCTCAAGGATTCCTTTGTTGCTTTTCCACTGACTTGGCCCTAGGGCAAAAGGCAAGTTCTACTCCTTCCAAACTTATATTCTCCTATTTGCAGAGTAATTTGACAGTTACTGTTAATTTCCTAAATGCAACATGAAAGCTGTAGAAGGAAGCCTGAGAAAAGAGGTGAGGAGGGGGGAAGGAGAAGGAGAAATTCATAAGGAGCAGCAGAGAATATGGGCAAAATTGCTTCCATGTGTGGTGCACAGGCACAGCTTGGGCAGAGATCTGTGGCCTTCCCAAAGTTTGACCTCTTGAGGCGGTGCCAGTTTGCTGGAGAAAAGGCACTGCTCTTTAATGAAGGCCTAATTTTTATTGCCACTCTATCGACTTCAAAGTGCTTCAGGTTGCCAAACATAATTTCACTGGAGGTATTTTCAGGTGCAGAGCAAATACTTCATAAATAATTTCCTCGTTAGATTACAAATTCCATTTAAAAAGGGGAAGGCGGGGGGCTTGTTTTTCTAAGGATTTTTTGGAAGCTGATTAAAAAATCTTTCAGAGGGGTTCTTTATGAATTGCATTCTGAAAGAAAATAATTAAACAGTTTTAATTTTTTATTTACATTTTTAAATGAACTTGCAGCTTGGTGAGATGACCGAGTATGGTAGAGATGTTTTTAATATGCTTTCAATCAGCACGTATATTCTGAGGCTCTGTGTGCCGTTTTGTTTTCCCTCTCCTCATCCTCAAATTGCTACTAAGCCCAGTGAACGCCAGCAGCCCAGTGAGCGTCAGCAGGCAAGTGGCAGCCTTGTTGGGGCCCCAATTAATTATGTAGAACTGTCACACTTCTACATTCTTTACATTTACTGTTCTCAAGTAAAAATGCTGGTAATTAAAAAATGTTTCCATACATCCTCTTTATCACACCCCTCCTGTGAAGCAGGCATAAGGAGCTGCTGAAGCTGACAAAGTGCTGTTGTCAGTCAAAGGGAATGGGGATGATTTGAATGGTGTTTATATTTAATGCACTTTGTGAGCTGAGATGAGCCCGCAGTCAAGGCAGAAGGGAGGCTGGTGAGGAGGAGATGGAAGTCTGGAGTGAAGAACACTCACCCCAGTGTTCCCAATGAATTGCGGTACCAGTGGTCCATGCCTACTCCCCTCGCCTGTCACTGCAGTGTCACCGTCAGAGCTGCTGCTATGTCTGTGCTAAACTTTAAATCCTTATCATTTGCAACTCAGTGGACAAAAATGGAAATGCTAGTTAGCATCTGGGCACAGAGCAGGTCTATTGATTTTCAGTTTTAGTCTGCTTTCTCTTGCTAATAATTCTGCAAATTTAACTGGCTATGGTTTTTCACGATTTCCGCTCATGAAGGTTCACTTACTCTAGAACATGAGGAACAAGTGAAAACCATTTATAAGAACAAAGGTAAGGAATTAGCAAAGTTTTGCCAATGCAAATTTCATTTTCCATTTCTTTTTCTGGAGAGTGCTAGTTGGAAGATGGAAGTTAGCATGAATATTGCAGAAAACATTTTCTTCTGTTGCCACCAGAAAAGCCAGCTGGATTTTATTAAAGACTTTTAAAAATTATACATATCAGTTCATACACTGCAGGTGTATACCTGCAGTATCATAGAATTATAGAATCAACTAGGTTGGAAAAGACCTTTAAGATCATCAAGTCTAACCATTACATCAGGACTTCCAAGACCATCACTAAACCGTGTCAATAAAGGACTCATCTGCACAGTTTCCAAACCCTTCTAGGGACAGTGATTTCACCCCTTCCCTGGGCAGCCTGTGCCAATGCCTGAACACCCTTTCAGAGAAGAAATTTTCCCAATATCCAAACTAAACCTTCCCTGGTGCAGCTTGAGGCTGCTTCCTTTTGTCCTATCACTTATTACCTGGGAGAAAAGACTCTTACTTCACTACAACTTCCTTTCAGATAGTAGAGAGTGATAAAGGTGCCCATGAGCCTTCTCTTCTCCAGGCTAAACAACCTCAGTTCCTTCAGCTATTCCTCATCAGATTTGTGGTCCAGATCCTTCACTAGCTTTGTTGCCCTTCTGTGGACCTGTCCCAGCACCTCAAAGTCTCTCTTGTAGTGAGGGGCCCCTAACTAAACACAGGATTTGAGGTGTGGCCTTGCCAGTGCTAAGTACAGGGGGATGATCACTGCCCTGGCCCTGCTGGTTATGCTGTTCCTGATACAGACCAGAAGGCTGTTGGCCTTCTTAGCTGCCTGGGCACACACTGGTTCATGTTCAGCTCTGTCAATCAGCACCCCCAGGTCCTTTTCTATGATCAGCTTTCCAGCCATTCTTCCCAAAGCCTGTTGCATTGCATGGGGCTGTTGTGACCTAAATGCAGGACCCAGCACTTTGCCTTGTTGAACCTCATGCTACTGGCCAGAGCCCATTGATCCACCATTCTTTGCGTTCTGACATCCAGCCAGTTTCCAGCCCAGGGAAGAATCCTCCTATCCAGCCAATGAGCATCCAATTTCTTCAGGAGAACGTTGTGGGAGACAGTATCAAAAGCTTTACTTAAGTCCAAACAGACATGTCCATGGCCTTTCCATCATCAACCAAGTAGGTCACCTTATTGTAGAAGGAGATCAAGTTGGACAAGTAGGACCTGCCCTTCATGAACCCATGCTGTCTGGGCTGGATCACTCCACTTTTGCACACATGTTTTATGATGTCACTTAGGATCATCTGCTCCATGACCTTCCCTGTCACTAAAGTCAGGCTGACAGGCCTGTATTTTCCAGGGTCCTCCCTGCCCTTGTTATAGAAAAGCATCACACTGGGCAACCTCCAATACTCAGGGACCTGCCCATTAGACCAGGACTGCTGGTAAGTGAAAGAGAGTGGCTTAGCAAGCTCCTCCACCAGCTCCTTTAGCACGCTTGAGTGTAACCCATCTGGCCCCATAGACTTCTGTACTTCTAAGTGGAGCAGTAGTTTGCTAACCATTTCTTCCTGAATTATGGGGACTTCAACCAGCTCCCTATCTCTGCCATCCAACTCAGGGAACTGAGTACCCTGAGGATGGCTGGTGTGACTATTAAAGACTGAGGCAAAGACAGCCTTTTCCTCATACTCAGTCAGTAGGTTTCCCCTGGTATCCAGTAGAGGATGAAGGCTCTCCTTGGCCCTCCTTTTATTGCTAACATACTTGTAAAAGTATTTATTATCCTTCATGTCAATGGCCAGGTTTATTTACATCTGTGTCTTTGCCTTCCTATCTTTCTCTCTACATAACCTAACATCCTTGTAGTTTTAGTGTGGTGACAATCCCTTCTTCCACAGGTGATAAATTGTCTGTTTTGCTCTTGAGTTCAAGCAATATCTTCTCAGTCAGGCTGGTTTCTTCCCCGCTGGCTTGATTTTTGGCACATGTGGGCTGCCTGCTCCTGAGTTTTGAGGATTTCATTCTTGTTGAGTGTCCGGCCTTCCTGGACCTCTTTGTCCTTCAACAGTGTTTCCCAAGGAATTCTGCCAAACAACATCCTAAACATGCCAAAGCCAGCCCTCTGGAAATCTAAGGTGGAGGATTTGCTGACCATGTTCCCGACTTCTCCAAGGATTGGAAATTCAATCATCTCATGATCTCTTTGCCCAAGACGTCCTCCAACCGTCCCATCACCCACCAGTCCTTCGCTGTTTGCGAACAGTAAATCTAGCCAGACATCTCCCCTAGTTTGCTCACTAACCAGCTGAGTTAGGAAGTTGTCTTCCACACCATCTAAGAATCTCCTGCATTGTTTCTTCTCTGTTGTATTATACTTCCAGCAGACATCTGGTAGGTTGAAGTCCCCCACCAGAACAAGGTCAATCAATTGTAAAGATTCTCCCAGTTTGAAAAACTCTTTGTCTGTAACTTCATCCTGGATAGGTGATCTGTAGCAGATTTCTCCCAGGATATCAACCTGTTTGGCCTTCCCCCTGATTTTCATCCACAAACATTCAGCCTTCTCACTCACAGCATTGAGTTCAAGGCAGTCAATGCACTCTGACACAGAGCATAACCCGACCACCTCTTTTACCTAGCCTATCCCTCTGAAGAGCCTGTAGCCATCCACTGCAGCATTCCAATCATGCAAATGTTTCGTGGTGGTGATTATGTCATAGAATCATAGAATAGTTAGGGTTGGAAAGGACCTTAAGATCATCTAGTTCCAACCCTCCTGCCATGGGCAGGCACACCTCCCACTAAACCATGCCACCCAAGGCTCTGTCCAACCTGGCCTTGGACACCACTAGGGATGGAGCATTCACAACTTCCCTGGGCAACCCATTCCAGTGCCTCACCACCCTTACAGTAAGGAATGTCTTCCTCATATCCAATCTAAACTTTCCCTGTTTAGCTGCACAATGGCTTCCAGTTCCTCCTGTTTGTTGCCCATGCTGCAGGCATTGGCATAGATGCATTTAAGCATCTATGGCATGTAGCAGTAGGGCTTATTAGAGACTTCTGCACTGAGCAGCCTCCATCCCCAAATCTTGGTGTCTGACCCCTCACCTGACTACACAACTGCCTAAGAAAAGAAAATAAATTTAGAGGTCATATTAGGAGTGGTTATTTTGCTGCTTCAACATCAGTGACATGGTCACTGATATTACTGATCAATCACAATTATATGGAACTCATTGTTTCACACCTCTGAAGTGCAGAGGCTGTTAGCTTCCCTCACAAAATAAGACAGCTATGGAACTGCTAAGGATTTCTTTTCTGGTGGTTATTTCAGAGTCTGTGTTTCCTATTCAGGATGTATGTATAAAATAAGTGTACATACATGGCGGCTTTCTATAGCAAAGAGGCTACAAAAATAAAGGTGAGATTCATAGTTTTTTGTTCCTTTGACATGTTATAAAGGCTTGGTGTTAGGCTCTGAGAAAGTAGATATAACTGAGAGTGTTGCAGCTTTCTATTTTTACCAATTATTACTTTCAATTAAATTATAGAGATATAGAAACATAGAATAGTTAGGGTTGGAAAGGACTTTCAGATCATCTGATTCCAATCCCCTGCCATGGGCAAATGTACCTCACAACTAGACTGTGTCACCCAAGTCCAGGGATGGAACATTTGCCGTTTCTTTGGGCAACCTGTTCCAGTGCCTCACCGCCCTCCCAGTAAAGAGCTTATTCCTTATATCTAACCTGAACTTCCCCTGTTTAAGTTTAAACCCATCACCCCTTGTCCTATCACTATAATCCCTGAAGAAGAGACCCTCTCCATCATCCTTATTATTCCAGGGTATTTTAGCTTCTGTACTGTGTCATTGGCAAAGGAAGGTCTAAACTGGTAAGCATCGTCTGCATTGCTGGCTGCTTAAAGCTGGAAAATTAATGAAGTTGCAATGGAAATTCAATGTAAGGCCAGTATTTTGAGGAGATAGGTAGCTGAACATGGTATTTCCATTCCTCTTTTAGGTCTAATTTAAATTCTAATGACGAATGTTTTACATTAAAGAGGTCCCTGCTACTGCCATAAAAATATTGGATATTTTTGGCTAATATTGTAGTACACTGCTATATTAGCCAAATGTTTCTGTGATGCAGCCAGGTTCAGATCATATTATATATAATACAGAATGTCTGCAATTTTTCTTGTTTCCCTGGTAACAACAGTAAATGCACTAACTCCCTGGACTGCTCCACCCCTCCTGCTGCTGATGCCAGGCACAGGAGAGGCACATGTGCAACTCAACTCCATGCCTGTCAAACCAGGCGGACGCTCTGTTTGATCACCCATGTTTTGGTCCCACAAAGACCATTCGTTTGGTGATCAGAGGGCAGTGTTAATTCAGTCAGCTATCAGGATACTGGGGTGGAGTGGGGGGAGAATTCACTCACTTATGCTTTGGTTTTAGTCAACAAAGAGAACGGGGAGGCTAAAAGAGTGAGCGTGCAGCTAGAACTGAGGCAATGTATTCTTTGCTGAAAAAGCAAGGATCAGAGCCATTTCTGTTAATGTCAATAATTTCCAATAATTAGGTGCTGTTCAGTGCCAAAGTATTCTCAAATTCCATACTCTGTCACATGCATGCCAGCAGGGTTCAGCATGAATAATGTTAATACATTGAAGAGGGAAGGAACGAATGAGGGTTTTCCATGTGTTAGCTGACAGGATCACTTTGAAACAAATGACCAGTCCTTATTAATGCAGCTATTATTTTGATAAACCAACAAGGAGGAATGTGGTATTCATGAAAATGTGATATGCAACATTGTAGGAATCCCACTGTAATTTTACAAACAATTAAGATACCTGTAGCCGTTACTGGAAAAGATTATGATCAGACCTTAATGCACAAGTACTAAGCTGGCAAGTTGCCTTTTTTTCACCTCAGCATTAATGAAGATGAATATTTGTGTGCAAGTTTGCCTCTCATAGTCATTTGGTTCAGTGTGAGCTTATTTAGATATTTCATTTAGATATTTCATAGCATTTGCCTCAGTAATAACGAGTTAGCATACAGCTACATTCAGTTTCAGTGTGGTAAGGTACAATTTTCATCATCATCCATGAAAGTACATGCAGTCCACCAGGCTAATTCTGAAGCTTGTTTGGTGGCTACGAATGAACTTTTGTTTTCTGCAACATTTATGCATCCTGCCTCCTTTCTTTGTCACTAATACACTGTATAACTGGTGAAAAAATTCAATTCATAAGTTTCTTAAAGGTAAAACCCCTTTTTTTTACTAAAGGAACATATTTTTTAAAATACCTATTTTCATATGAAATGATGGGGTTTATCTAAAACATCTGGCAATATAAAGTTGAATTTTTGTAATTAAGATCCTTTCAGTTAGTAGCAGTTGTAAGAAACAGCAGTAGCAATTTTAACACCTGCATAATGATCAAAATTCTCAGTCAGAATCACTGTGCCGAGGGCTAACAATAAAGGTGAGCATTGAAGGAAGTGACAGTCTACTATCTTCTACTCTGCAGAATTTAAGCAGGACTACATATGTGAGCAGTCATGGTGGCAGTGGAGTCCCTGGTCTTAACTTGAGATGTCCTTGCCACTGGGTAACAGATAGAGCTGAAATAGAAAGCAAAATGCTGTCAAGGGCATTTTGACATTTGCCCTCTTTGAATGGGTAGTCATTCGCTCAGGGAGAGATTGGGTGACCCTACCGAACTAGCCCAAAATAAAAAATTCAAGCAGGACAAAAATTCTTTCTTTCTAGTACCTGAAAAATTGTGATTAAGGACCTCCTCAGGCAGGCATCAATGCCTAATTAGTGAAAAAAATGGATCTTTTCGGTTTTTCAGGAGGAAGTGGCAAGCCTTGAGATAAAGTAGAATACAGACTATTTTCCAGTCCCTTCTGTTTGAAAACCTTAATTTCTGTTATGTAGTAAACAATATTTTGCCAGAAGAAGGTTTGGTTACTTTATTCACCCCTACTGGTAGAAGCCCAAAAGTGAAAGCTGCAGATATAGCTCTTCCAAGGATGCATATACCTTTTTCTGGCAAGCACAAGCTTTCTCTTCCTAGACTCCAGGCTACATGGATGCAAATTAATTCCAGTTCAAAACCACATAGCTGCAGTTAACGCTGCACTATGTTCCAGGAAAAAAGCCTATTCAACTGAACTCTCAGGACATGTTAAAGAAAACGAGCATGTTAAATCTGTTATTTAGCGTCTGTTTGGAGTTCACATCCATGTAAACAACTTGGACTACGCTAAGCTACCAAAAATATGCACCCTATTCAATTGGCAGCTAAACCTGCCACGGGCACCACAGTTCTGTGATGGCTTAAAAAAAAAAAAAAGGGATGGAATCCAGTTCCAGATTCAATGTTTAAATAAGGTTATCAACATGTAAGCCAAGTGTCTAAATACCATATAGTTCATTGGGATCAAACACTACAATGAATAAGGTCCAGAGGGCTATTAAAATGGTTAAATGTGAGGACTTGATTGCCCACACATGGTGGTCTATCATTTGAGAAGCTACAGTGTCCTGAGTAATCCACACAGGCCTCCTGGACATGTTTTAGAACCTATAAGACACTTTGCTTTTCTCAACTGACAGCTGGAGTCCTGTCAAAATGCCAGGAGATATTACAAAAGGCACTAGACACTTGAGTGTGGTTGAATAATTTGTCTATTTCTAGCTACTCTGAATAGCCCTTAAGATAGATTAAATCTTTATTGAATCCAGTGGGAACACAGACACCTAACTCACACATGGATGCCTACAATGTGGAAACCTAAATTTAAGCAGCTGAATCTAAAGCTCCATCCTTGGTGTGAAATTCAGCAGCCTAGCAAGGGACAAGTGGATGTACTACAGTGCATCTTCCTTAGCCTCCAGTTGCCCAGAGATGTCCCTGGGATCTCCCAGAGTTCAAGTTGTACTTGCCAGACATCAGTGTCCTTGATACCCTAGGGAATCCCAAAAGGCATGGATGGCTGTGCATAGGTAAATGAACTGAACCACTAAACCCCTGCTTGCTGGCTTCCTGACTTACATGTTGTTCATGTATCCTCTCAGTTTGGATACAGTGCTAAATAAAAATGCAGAAGTCACAAATTTTAATCTATTACAACTTTGAGGTAAGATGCACAAAATTATCTGATTCTCATAACTTGATTTTTAAGATATGCCAAAATGGCATAGAAATGTGTACCAGCTAATTACAGTTACTAATTTCATATAAAGAAAACATTTATCAGCTCTCCAACTGTGAATATTCATTAAAGACAAATTCATTTTTCCAACACCTAAACATTTTATATACCTTCTGCTCTGGTGTGGGTCCACACACCTCTCTCTCTCAGATAAGAATTTAACGTATGCTCCAATTATTTTTGTTACTAAATTCCTCAAATATTTTTTCTTTTTTTTTCCTTCTCCTCAACCAACTGGGATTCAGAAGTTGCTATAGTGCTATCCAACTTCCAATATTAAAAATTCTGTCTCATAAAAAGTGGATCTAACAGGCATCAAAGACTTGCATTCCGCTGTGATTTGGACGGTAAAAAATGTAAAAGTGCAGATCTACACCTTAATATTCTCAATAAGACTTTCCATCTTGCATCTTTGTATCATTTAACTGGATGTGACTATCAGTTGAGTTCACATTAAAAAAATAATAAAATCGCACTGGACATAGCAAAGGTATTTTTATAAGTATCTTTATGTAATTGAGGACAAAAGACACCTAGATTAAATTATAATTCATGTAGACACAGTTCAGTAGCATATTTTTTCCAGTTAACTACATTAATAGTTTACCTTTTCCTGTCTTCCACCTCATCCATTTGCCTGCTCTTCCAATAAGAACTTGATGAAGCTGAAATTCTGTGACAGTCTCGTCGGCAATAGAGTTGCTTAACAAATGCTGTTTATTGATCTCATGACATGCACTGTCCTCATGATCCAATTTATTTGAACAAATTCCTTTTTTATTGTAGCTTCTCTTACAACTCATAAACATAATTATATATTTTATATCTTTGATTTATAACAATGGCAAACGTATCTATTGCTCTGTACAACTGTAGAATAAATCAAAATATTTCACATCCAATGCATGTAAAAAGAATTTAATCAAATAGATATCATTTATCACTCATTGAAAAGCATAAACCTTAGACTCTTTCAGCTGTCCTACATGTCCATTGTCTGTTTCCCAAACTGCCTACAAAGCTGCAGGGGAACTTTGCAACGTGGTCACATGGCTAACAAATTAGTCCTGATGCATCAAGGAAAGAAAGCTAATTGCTGAGACATTTAAACCCAGTGTTTTCTGTGGGCTACAGCTTCGCATCCAGGCTTGAGTATTTGCACTGTTTCTGGTTATTGCAATTCTTGCCAAAAGGTACTCTAGACATTGTCCTATCTGCACAAGTTAGTGCAGAACTGTCATTTCCTAGATTTTTGGGTTATGGAAGTTCTGCTTACACGTTCTGATATAAACCTAAGCAGCATTAATAAAGAATGCATGTTCAATGAGAGCTCAAAATGAATGAACCTTATTTCATTCCTTGTGATCTCAAGGTATGGATTTTCAAGCAAGCAGTATAAGAGACAAGTCCACGAAATAATAGCACCAAAAAAAAAAAAAAAATAAAAATAACGTCTTCTTTCCCAAGCTGGATGATGGAAAAAGGCTCATATCAATTACTGCTATCTAAAAGGATTGATGTCAGTTCTAACATGCTCCTTTATTTGTAAACCTGAGTGAAAAAAGGCAAATACTCTTCTCTGTAAAAAATGATGGTATAATCTTCAACAGCTTGTCTTAGAGTTCTTTTTAGTAAAGCCTTCAAGTTATAGCATAAACTCATTTTTACCACTTGTATAGAGATTCTGACTCATACTTTTCCTAAAATCAATTTCTTATTGTTTAAATAATACTCTAAACATCATTTAATACTTAATAACTTTATGGTAATACTTAATACTCAGATTCCAGACAGTATTATCATAAATTTTTGCTGGATTGTGAATTATCTAACATAGAAGGCCTATACTTGCCTATGTCCAACCCAAAATTTCCACTTCCCTTCCAGTGATCATAGTAAACTCTAAGGATTTATTTCTCCCTAGGCTAAATTATCTCACTTCTTCACCAAGAGGAAGGCTTTACTGTCCAAGTTATTCATTTATACTGTTAATATCAGAGAGATCTATCACTTGTATGCCTTTCCTGCTTCACTCAACCCTCCTCCCCTCTTCCCATCCCTGCACCCCACCTTTCCCCCCTAAAAAAGGTATTTGTTCATTGAAAAAAAATAAAAATCTGAAATAATAAATTAGTAACTTTATGGACTGGTTGCAAACACAATTTCGTTTGCTTCACCAATCAAAGACAGTCATATTATGCAGAATAAGCATACAATAAAAAAATAAAACCTCAGAATTCAGAGGAACCTTTGAAAATTAGAAAGTCAAAAATATTTTTTTGAAATCGCAGGTTGTGTACAAAAGACAATTAAGGACAGTAGTGCTAGAATCTAATGATGCCTACTTGCAACATCCATTTGTCTTTCTAGGTTAATGATTACTATGTATCAGATTACTATGATTACTATGATTACTCAAATTACTATGTATCCTCAACCATGTTGAATATATGTTTTCCCAAGAGGCTAGTGTTTTGACTAACATGCTAAGTAATATGAGGATGCTGCTGCAGTGAATTGATTTGTCCAGTCATTTACTCATAATTTACACTTAGTGGATTTGTAATGACCAGATAAATTTTGTTGGACTTAAGCTTATTTCCAAGACCAACCTGTCTTCTCTTTCTTGTAAGCCTCAAGAGAGAGCTTGGTTTTATTTACAAACTGACCAGTATTGTTAAGGCAAAGAGGTGTTTTGTGGTTTTGTTTTAATTACCACAGCATATTCTGCACAAGGTTTTTTTCTGTTCTCTTATGAGACTTTGTGAATTCCTTCTCCTTTGTGAAATACCCCAGGTGCTACACCAGGGAAGGGCAAAGAACAGACATGAATAATGTTGGAGCTGTGATGTTCTAGTAGTGAACAACTGCACACTGCATCCAAAATGGGGGCAGATGCATAATGTTGCATGGTGTCTCACTATAGATCTTGTGCCTCCTAGGGTATTCTGAATGATGGCTCAGGGAGCTTTGGTTGGGATTTTTTTGTCCTTTTCCAGAGCCTTGGTGAGACAATCCCCTTGTGCCAAAAAGCCCCAGTAAAAGGTACTAATTGGTAATACTTAATGCTTTATGATGGTAAGATTTTTTTTCCCCTTCCTAGATATATTGTAAGAGAGGTTTTGTGGATTTCTCATTATTCCAGTCATTTCTGATACATGACCTGACTGATTTTCAGTTAATCATCTCCATACTATCTTCTCTCATATCACCCCTCTACTAAATTCAATAAAATATGACTTTAATCATTTCCATTTGTCTCACCCCAAAGTAAACCACGCTCCAGAAATAGCAACACACTTAGTAAGGTCAGTTGCTATGTTCTTCCCTTCCAACCACTACAAATCTTTATTGACAAATCTGAAATGACTGTACAGGATCTGACAGGCCAGGGGTTTGCTCTCTGAGACAGAGAAATTATCTGAATAAAAAAAAAAAAAAAAAAAAAAAAGAAAAAAAGAAAAAAGAAAAAAAAAGAAAAGAAAAGAAAAGAAAAGAAAAAAAAAAAAAAGAAAAGAAAAGAAAAGAAA
>JANRGW010025126.1:9290-20462 GCA_024733675.1 Psilopsiagon aymara | reverse complement strand
CTTCCCATCCCTCCAGGAGCAGAGGGAAGAAAAAGGGGGAAGTGAGTGAACAAACTGTGTGGCTGATTTATGGCTTACACCACGACAGTCCAGCTTCCATTTATTATTTAACTAGCCTGCTGGGATTACAGAGACCTGCAGTGAGCGGCTGCAGATGGGAGATGAGACAGGTCATGTCAGAGGTCCCCAGGGTTCTCATCAGGCTGGTGCTCTTGGCTGGTGCTTCCAGTGTGTGCAGCAATTCTCATTTCTGCTTTTCAATCTTCTGGGAACTTGTCCTGAGATGTTCAGAACCGGGCTATTGCTGGTAAAGTCTGACTTCTGGTCAAGGAATGACAGGAGTCATTTAAGCTAACAATAGAGAGTAGGGCCAGAAGATAAAACTGCTTAGTCTTGATCACAGCTCACGGAAGCAGAAGTTTTCAGGGCAGGGTGTACAGCACTGTACACAAAAGGCAGCTGTAAACTGCTAGAGACACTGGGATTAAGCAACATTGGTGGTAATAGGAAATGAGGCATGGTCCCCACATCAATGGCTTTCACTCAGTTGAATTTCCTGATGAAGGTTGCTCTTGGATCACTAGGAATAATGGGACTGGGGGAGACAACAGCTTAGTGCTAACAGTCACCAAAAGTCAAAAGCAAAGAGTACAGAATGATGAGATGAAAGAGGAATGGGAACAAAGAGGGCAAAGGCGCTTCCACCTCAAGTATGCTTACATGACTGGAGTGCTGCAGTGGACAAGCTCTTCAGGAAAGACAGGCAGCGATGACATGGAATGAGGCCCTCTTGTGTGGCCACTGAACAGGAAGCTGAATACGAGGAAGCAGGGTACCCTGATGAGGACAGCAGCACTGTGCGGGAGCACCATACCCCTCTGCTCACCACTGTAGGAAAACATCCAGATAGGTACCTAGTTTTGGCCCTCCAATACAGGAAAAGCACTGACAAACTGGAACAGGGTAAGTAAGTCCCCCACAGTGCTCAGGGCTGGAGCAGTTGCCCTAGGATGAGAGCTCATAGGAGTGTGGGGTTAGTCATCTTGGGGCAAGGAGAGCTTCAGGGGGACCAGAAGCAACTGACCTGCTTGTGGGGAAAGGATAGAGAAGATAGAACCAGGCTATTCATAGAGACACAGGGAAGGATGATGAGACACAATGAAGAAAATTTGAAACAGATAAAGTTAAGATTGGATGTCAGGATAAATTTCTCTCCAAGGGGATAGTGCAGCAATGGAAAAGACTCTCCAGTGAGACTGCGCCATCTTCATCCTCAGAGATTTTCAACTCCACTTGGGTAAAGCCTTGAGTGATCCAGTGTGACCCCAGTGCTGTGAGCAGGAGGTTGGACAGAGATCTCCTGAGACCAAACCAGCCTTATGTGAATTACCCTATGAGTCTATGACAAGTTTCATCTTAAAGCATACCGCAGCTGTTCGAGAAACCTTACCATACACTTATAAACAAGAAAGAAAGAAAAGGAGAAGGCTGAAAGTATTAAGCATAATGTATTTCAGCTTCAAGCTGAGATCTCTTCTTCCAGATGATAAAGAGATGGGTAAAGTTAAGGACATAGGCACAAAAAATTCATTCCTTCTGGAATGCAAACTAGAAATTACAGATGTAGAAAATAAATTACCAGGAAGCCCAGGCTACCAAGGTTTGGTATTCTAAAATAAATTTGTGAATTCATTCATCAAATCAAACATCATGCCTGGTTTGATTTTTTGGCTCTGATGAATTTTGAACATGATGTTGAATATTGTTTTCTATTTTCTGAAGATTTCTGTCCCTGTTATAAATAAAGCAGCAAAAGAAAATAAGTCCAGGGCATGAAAGATTATTCACTTCTTACCCATTCTCAGCGGGAGCATATTTTTATACATTAATTTCCTTGAGCCAACAAAACTTTGCTCCTTCTCATAAACTGTATTTGAAGTTTTCTATAATAATGAGTTATGTGTCCACCCAGCTCTGATCTCCTTTCAAATACTGAATCCCTCAATAAATTTATTCACATCAAAGTGCTTATATTTAATGATGACATCAATGGTGACATCATTCATAAAAATAATTTTTCAAATTACGATAAAACCAAGATTAAAGCACTGGTGACCTGTACAGTTTACAAGAAGAAGAAACCAAGATTTGTAAAAGTCACACTAAATGCATTCACACAAAGCAACACAAAACACAGAATATTCATTAAATTCCTTCAAACTCTTACTGTATTGATTAGTAACCAGACTGTCACAGATTTGACCTGTTTGCTGCCCCATATAGCATCCTTCTGACATTTACCGTAAGGAGAAATGTGTTTCCCCACCCAGTACTATGTTGGTAGCAAATGAGGAAAGCAAGCACAGGAGCAAAGGATGTAGGAAACTGAGAGGAGTGACAGACATATCCTGGTTTGCCCTTTGCTCATTTAAAATATTTATAAATTATTAAGCACCCATACTAGCTATTCTTTTATTTATTCTTTGGACCATGGGAATAAGAAATGAGAGATTCAGACTTCAATCTTTTGTTTTCTTTGGGTGGTTAAACAGCAGGTAGCATTTCACAAATGTATTCAAAGACTTCACATGAAATCATAACACAAGTTGATGTACACGGGTAAGTATCATCAATGTAAGCTGGTATCCATTTTATGTAAACCAAGCAGGTACTGGCTTCTATTTCTGGCTTTCAGTATAGAAGAGTATGACAGCATTCATATTCATTATGAATGACAGTTTAGGAAATATAAAGACATACAAAGCAATTGTTCTTCAGACAAAGCAATTTTAACTCACACTGCATTTCTCAGTGTCATGACCAGAGGGATGCATCTCATTCTGTGCTGCTTACAATACCAAACAATTTGACTGTACATCTTCTTCTCTGTCAGGTCAGATAATTTTTGCCCCAGCAATGATAAGGCATAAAGAAAAAGCGGTGGGATTTCAGTTAACAGAGCACCCCCTCAATTGCACTATTCACTTTAAACAAGCACACCTATTGATGCAAAAGAAGTGGCTAAGACCAATGAGTCATGCACTCCTGGGTATGGCATTAAACTGTTCTATTTATTAGAGACTGGAGTGTTCTCTCTGTACTGTACATGTAAAAGTACATTAAATTGGGACTATTGTACTGTGAAATTCCTATTCTAGACAACTGCAAGTTAAATCAATGCACATTTTATCATGTCTTTTAATGTCTGGAAACAGTTTGATGCACAGTGCCTTGTTAAAATTTTGGCATTAATATTTACTCAGGATTGCTCTGTAATTCTTCATAGCTGCAACTTTGACTGTGTTAAAAAAAAACCCAAACAAACCTGTCTGTTTCAGAAACATTTCTCATATACTACTAGTAGTATAGTTCATATATTACTCTTGCTGTAACATGGGAGCTATCTAGTAACCCTCTAAGTCCTAGCAGCAACCATAGAAGAGTGGTAAACCTCACCTCAGTCCTTAACCATCACTGAATTACACGTGGCTGAGAAAGAGGCCTGGAGAAGACAATCAGTTTCTGACAGAAGAGCTGGATTTAAAATCTGAGGGGTACGAAAAAGAATATGGGACTTCACCCTCTATTCATCTCAGTAAAAAAGCAGAAGTAGGACAACCACAAGTTCCTTATCCTCATCTCTATTTGAGACTTAATCAGAATGAAAAATATGACAAAATAAAATCGTATTTCTCAAGTAAAGCCAAGACACTGAAATTATAGACAATGTGCAAAGCCCAAGATACCTGCAAAATGTACAGTTCTTACATTAATGCATTTTCTGTTTAGAGATCTTAAAAACTCCATGTAAACAAGGATCTAAAACTTAACCTGTAACAGCCAAATGACAGTGCAAAGGTTGGAAGTAGGCTTTAAAAAGGAAAAAACTGACTAGTCAACTATGTAGGTAATTTAGGATTAAATTCAACTGTCTCTTGGTTTCCAATTCAACTTCTCTTTGCCTGTTTGATATCACAGGAGTAAATATAGATTTTAAAAGTCAAACAGGACTCATTTCTTAGCATTTATTCTTAGCATTTTAAGAATCATTAGGCCAGTGCATAATGATACTACTGAAGTATTAATTGTTCTAATAGCAACAGATACCGGAGAGAAAGACACTTGGCTCATTAGAATTTGCTGACATGTAGCAGCTAGCTATGAAAATTGTCAGAGAAATAGATTCTTTTTCTTTTTCAATAAATAACAATAATATTCTGGGAGAAACATAGTTCTTTTCTGAAAAATACACACATTCTCATATATTCTAAGTGTGTTGGGAAATTCATATAAATGTTACTGTAACATTTAAAATTAGAGACTACAATAATATCCAATGATCTTACACACTTCTTCAGTATCAACAACTTCTAATAAATAATACAGTGAAAAAACAGCAGATCTTACTGCCTGTCACTCATGTTATCCAGCAACCAATTATGTGAATGGCTTTTGAGAAATTTTCTTTCTTTTCAGAAATTCTAACATCCCCCAAATGCTAATTTATAAGATTAAAATAACCATCTTAAAGCTGTTTCTTGGTCTCAGCATGGTATTAAGAATATCACCAAATTACACGAGTACATTTGGATTGCAAGTATGCCTGTTCATTAACTTTGCACAAATATGCACCAGGTAATAACGGATAGTGAGTCACTACTTCGGTAGTTTCTAGTAACAGAAGACAGAGAGACTCTATAAAGGGTTTCCAAGGTATTTACAGGAATAACATGCACCTTTATTTAGTACATTACATTCAGCAAGCCTCTGCCACTTTCTTCAAACTTCAGTCAGTCATCTACTAACATAATAATGCTGATGTAGGGCAGGCAATGACTTGTGGAAAGTGTTTTGCTAAGACTCATGAAAGTTCCGTTAGTGGTTAATTCAGAAATAAACATCATTTGACGCTGTACATAAAAAGAGGTTCTTGTTACTCGCAGTTTCAAGCACATCCAATTTACATCAGTCAGTGAAGAAGGACAAGGTGTATAAGAAAAGCTGCAATTCAAACCAGAAAATAAGTCTTGATCTACCCCTAAAGATACTTTAACAGAAATAATTGATGTCATAAATGCAGAATGGGGAGCAGCTAACTGAAATCATTCCTAAAGATCAGTTCTTTAGGAAGAGATCTTTGGGTAATGAGGACATTTATTTGACTCCATTAAAATGTGTCCTTGCTCAAAAATTAAATATAATAAAAAATAAAGACATGGAACAGATTTATATAAATTTCTTTGGTGTTCCTTCTCCTAAGGTCTTTTTAATGTCTTTATGGGTTTACTGTCAAAGTTAAAATAAATCAACCATAAACAGAACAGAAGACAATAATGTTGCAGTGGAAAGCAAACATCCTACAGGAAAGACAAAGGTGAATACTAAATGCACATGAAACAGCTGTTCTCCACTCAGCCAGCGTAAAGCCACAGCTGAATGACTGTAGAATATCTTGAGAAAATAACATAGAAGACAACAATAACGATGAGAGGTCAGGCAACAATAACTCAAGAAAAAATACTAAGGAAAATGGGAAATTTAAGGAAGTGGCGGACGTGATCTTTAATAGCCCTCAGCTACATCTGATGGCGGAAGGAGAATTCATTTTCTATACCTCACATATAAAAAAAAAATACCTAGAATGGTGATAATGCAGATGAGACATTAAGGGAGGAGGGGAGGGGAAGCCTAGAATTATTTGTTGTTTACTACACACGGTCATTAGGAAGGAAGTTACCTGATAATTGTGAACTCTCCCTTACTGATTAAAAGAATCTGTCGTGAATCATATACATATTACTGATCCCAGCTTTGAGGAAAGAAATGAACTTGGTAACATCTTGAAATCCTGCCCAGCCTTGCTTTATAATGCCTTTTTTAAGAATTTCTTGTTAATTTAAGGAAAAACTATACAATTGGAGAATTATTAACATGTTTACTGGAAAGCTGATCTGAAAATCATATTTTCCTTTTCCTTTTCCTTGTAGCATGTCTTATTTTACTTAGTACAGATCAAGGACAAGTGTACGGATTGCCCTACTTTGAAAACACCCGTGCTCTCTCTTTTCAAATATTTCTGTACAAGACAGCATTTTCTTTGTCTCTTTTCTCAGGATATATTTGCACATGTGTGTGACTATGCATGGTGGTTTAGTGTTTCTATACAGTGAAGTATGAGATGGAGACAGCATGCATGCGCATAATGAATCACTTTTACTAAGTTTCTTGCCATATTTATACAAAATCACACAAGCTGTTTTTAGACAAGCTATTTTTAGATCTTAATTATTCAACTGTTATTCTTGTTTTTGTTCTAGCTAAGCTTTGATCAGTTCCAGGACTACAATTCACACCATCCTTGCTTATCAGCTCGTGTCCTCCTGTACAGGATATGCTGCATACCAATGTTTGTTATTCACATCTGTGATGTATTATGGTTGTTTTGATTACATCCCTCACATCTTCAACTGCCTGAGCTTTTTGGCAGGCTACTTGCATTCCCACATTTCTATAAAATAAAGGCTAGACCAACAACAGTAGAAGTGCAATTTGAGAAGAGTTAAGACTATTTTCACTGGTCTGATTAATTGGAGTTAATTAGATTTGATCACTGAAAATGCAGTCAAAAGTTATCCAGATCAGCTGGAGAGAAATTAAATCTGTTACTTCGTACACATAAACCTCTTTTTCATCTTTATTCAGGATCAGAAAGAAACTGCAGGGTACAGACAGAAACTGTAATGGTCAAGAAGCAAAGAGAGTGTAAGTCAAAATACTCATTGAGTATGATCCATTTTATGTGATTCTTAGAGCATAGACCACCTTTCTGTTATGTACTTCTACACTGCCTAGCACAGTGAATGCCTAATTGAAGAAATCATTTAGCAAACACAATTAGGTAGAAAACTAGTGTGGTACTGTTGGTTGTGTTTATTTTACAGGCTGATAAACTGCAGTATGAATAATGCATTTTCACTTAATATTTTTGTCAGAAAGGGCAAAATTTGCTTTAATGGCTACTTTCCCTCAGTTGAACAACAGAAAAATACTGATAATATGCTGTCAAAGTACTTCAAGTCTCATTTAGCACTTGCCTCCTGTAATCAATTGCCATCTTCACCTATTGTCATGAAAAACAGACACCTCCAGATAGTGGATGTTCTAAATCAAGAGTGAAATGCCAACATTATTTAAAATTGAATAGAATTTTACACACTTGAATTTTGAATGGTGACAGTAACTCTGAACTGTGATTTTCCTATTCTTTGTAAACTATAGAAATGTACAAATATAGATGTTTGAATAGACAGTAACATGGCAGTATTCTAGTTACTTTACCTTTTCTTTCTATCCATATGTATAAACTCCAGTTTTTCACTCCACCACTCAAGCATTTCAGTCATTTCTCAGCTGAGGAACAAAACAATAATTCCACTGAAGAAATTGTAGTGGTTCAATGGAGAGTAGCAATAGTTAAAAAAAAATATATTATCTGTCAGCATGCACTTTTTTGATCATTGTAAAGTTTAAAACAGCTTAGGGAAGTTGCCAGAAATCTTTACTAAGACCATAATGACATATGAACAAAACATGTGCAATAATTGGCTGCCATAGCTATGAACGTAGCCACATATATAACTTGTACCAGCAAAACAAAATACCTAACAAAGGGTATTCTAAGATTTTTAATAAAGTTGATCATCACCACTGAAAGTATCCTTCAAATTACAATGAAACAAAAAGAACACTTGATACAGCAACTTATGACAACAATGAACATAATATAATCGTTGTCAACTTCTTTCTTCAAACAATGGGGAAAAAAAGCTACACAAAATAACTGTAGATTACTGGCAAAATATGTCACTATATAAATTACACAAACAGTAGTAACAGCCTGACATTTTTTTTTTTTATGCTAGACATGATAATTTATAAGCTGCTATCCATAGTTCAAACACCTGGTTTATGTTATTCCTAGTTCAAATCATACCCAACTTGAAACACTGGTACATTTTTATGCTCATAAGCCTAACTAACAGCTTTTTTAGAATGAAGGAAAATTCTGACATTCACTTCTAAAAGTTCCTACATATAGAAGCTTTTGCAGGAAAACAACAGATTCATTGATGAAACACACCTGCTTTCTTATTCTTATTAGCCTGGCAGAATATTCCTGCCCTATTGAAAACCTCCACTGCATTCACTGTGAGTTTGAATGTCTGCAGACTAATGGATTAAGCTTTTGTTGCATTCTTGGTTTTACAGCCTTGTTAAAATTTGCTTTGCTTTGTGCTAGACACTCACAGAGCCTTCCTTGACTGTCTGAAATACTAATTTTCTTAATAAATGTTGGAAGATAGATATGTGCTGTACATAACAAAAGTAGAAGAATAGTGATTGTTAAAAATAATTTTAAGACGCGGTAGTCGAAAACAAATAGCCTACTTATCTTTCTAATAAGTGTAACCCATTACTAGCTAGGGTACAACTTCCATCCATGACCTGGTGTTCATCTTCATATATAGGTAAACAGACCAACCTTTTTCCAGTTCATGTCTATAACATTCCCAAACTCACCTTACCTGGCAGTGATGGCCTGAAAGCCTGCAAATAGTATTTTTTCTCTCAGTTTTCCTGTTTCAATCAGGAAATCATGATCAATATATTCTTGGCATGGAGACAAGTTGAAGGCTAATGCTATACAATTGTGGGCAAGCTCTTCCCTCTCAGACAATGCTGTAAAATGTCAACATACCTTGGTTTTGACCATCTAGTTAAAACACTCAAAGATGGTGGCTTCAATTCATTACTAGTAAAAAAGTATTGAACATTATTTTGCTGACTTACAGGCTGGTTTAAACATTCTTTCTATTAGTTGTTTGAAATTTCTGACTTATCTGGGGTGACAGCAGTCTGGCATTTCAGACTTTTTCCTGTGTGTCGTTAAATGATGCTATATCTATAAAAGGATATCTATACATGTATAAATAAACATACCTATCTTATACCATTCCATATATTTCTACAGTCTTTTTTTATATATTCATACACATAAATGGGTCACTCTACATCCTCTGGTCCAACTAATCACAAAGCTGAAAATGCACTCCCAGTAGACACACACAAAGCACCAGTACACACTAGGCATATACAGAGATATTAAGTAACACAAATGGCCTCGTCCTGCTCCCCTGCCCAGCTGGACAAGATGGAGGTCCTCTAGTGACACTGCACATACACATGTGGGCAAGTGGACCCCTCCAGTGGCTGGGCTAAGGCAGTCAGACTGCCCTGTAGCTGGCCCCTGGATCCCAGTCTTCCCATTTGCTGTCCCCTACATGAGACTACAGCCCTAGCTGGGGTACAGACAGTCCCACAGCGCTTGAGATGGATGGGAGTACCCTGTTTCTATGGCCAATCCACTGTGCTCTCACCCCTCACACCCAAGGTCTCCCACACTCAGGGCTGGGTGTCAGAGAGCCTCTCACTCCCAGACCATGTCATCTGCTTACTGAAGGGCTTGATCCCCAATGGTGCTCACACACTCTGGCACACTCACGTCCAGTCAATGGCACAGGGAAAAAGGTGCCCTCCGCCCCATGGTCTGGCCCCAGCTGCTGCACTCAGAGCCCCTCACATGCATAAGCGACACAGAAAGCCCTCCCGCAGGTCAGAGATAGGAAGGAATTTCAGGAGACAGGACAGGCTGCGCTAGTCAGATGTAGGGCATGCTGAGGCAAGCACACTGACCAGGCAACTGTTAACATGCAACCGGTTCTTTTTAGCCTCTACCCCTCCGTTTTCCCACTCTTGTTCCCTCCTAAATCACTTGCAACTCTCACCTGTCTCCTGATTTGGTTCTTCTCCTAAACATACCTAAAGAAGCCCTCTGCCATCCTGAGCTCCTTTTCCAGTGCAGCCCAGAATGTGTACCACCCTTTGATAGCAACCCCGCTAGTGTGCAAGGTGATCTGGAATGCAGCTCCCCATGATCATGGTGGTGGGTGTGCCTGCTGAACACTAGTGCTGAAGGCTTTGATGTGACAGCCTTCAAGGGGCTGATAGCCCCTGTTATGAACTTGAGAATAGCCCTGTAGGCTATTTGAGTCCCCCCTCACGCTACTGTCTCTCTGAGCTTCGTGGTTTGTGTCTAGATGAGCTTTATAATGTAACTTCACAGTTGCTCCTAAGCAGAAACAAAGAGAGAATCTGAAAATGTAACTGGAATTTCTTCAGTCCTCATTTGAGAGATTCTCTTTCAGCTGAAAAGAATCACTGAGGTTAAGGAGAAATCAGTAACTCAGGAAATAGCAGAAGAAACTAAATATAAAGTGTCCATTGATCAAGACTAAAATTCTTGGGCAAGACTAAAGGCAGAGAGGTACCAGCAAAGATAACAAGGCAAAAATACTTAATTCCTTTTTAAATCACTCTTTCCTAAAATATCTGCTGCTTGGACCTAGCCTGTCAAACTGGTAAATTGAGAGAAAATACCTCCATTTTGAAGAGAAAAATAAACAAAAAAACAAAAAGCCAGGCAAAGAATCCCCCCCCCCCCCAAAAAAAAAACAAACCAACCCAAATAAAACACAGGGAGGAGAGTGCTTAAATAGGTTAGTAACTTTCATATGAGCTAGGTCTGATGAAGTCCATCCTAGAATGCTTATGAACAATCAGTGAAGTATTTCCTTTTGACTTTCAGTCATTATCTTTGAAGGACCTGTACAGCAAGGTACATCCTGTCATTCTTTTTAGCAGCTACAAACAACTGGTTTAAATGTGAGCATGTGAGGCACAAGTACTGTGGACACATCTCTATTCCTTAATACATCTGGTTGTTCCAAGACATCCAATTTTATGTTCAGTCGCAGCCCAGAAGGCCAAGTGTGTCCTGGGCTGCATCAAAAGAAGCATGACCAGCAGGTCAAGGGATGTGATCCTGCCCCTCTACTCTGCTCTCTTGAAACCTCACTTGGAGTATTGTGTACTGTTCTGGTGTCCTCAACATAAAAAGGACATGGAACTGTTGGAACAAGTCAGGAGGAGGGCCACGAGGATGTTCATGGGACTGGAGCACCTCCCATATGAAGATAGGCTGAGAAAGTCGGGGCTGTTCAGCCTGGAGAAGAGAAGGCTGCGTGGAGACCTCATAGCAGCCTTCCAGTATCT
>JANRGW010025125.1:0-11691 GCA_024733675.1 Psilopsiagon aymara | reverse complement strand
TGTTTGTGCCCATGGCAGGGGGGTTGGAACTGGATGATCTTAAGGTCCTTTCCAACCCTAACTATTCTATGATTCTAATTAGGTAGCTAAAAGGCTTGCAAATGGTGGCTGTCTAAATTTCAAATTAAAAAAGCAGGTGGCGAATTTAGAATTCACATACATGTTGTGGTACTGACACATGCATGGGGAGTGCTTGTCCCATGCTATAGGCAGGAACCAAAAGAAACCCTCATGACTCAGCTGATCAGTCACACCTTAAGAAATGCTGAATGCTTGCTGCTTTGAAAGTTTTCTCTGTTCACAGAGAAAGCATTCAAAGACATTTTTAGCCATGAACAACAAATAAGCCCTTCTTCAATTTGTCAGTTACTGCAAACTAGTTACTTATCTCAGTTTGTCAGCTCAGACCTGGCTCATCCAATGAAGAACTGAATGAAGTCAATGACACAATATTCAGCAGGTATTTAGGGACCAGTTGTCCCATGTGGTTAATTCCAGCATTAATGTTTCCTCAGAACAAGAAGAACACAGGGCAAGCTTTCAATTGTACTGATGGAGAAGTGGTTATTTATTTGGCTTTGTATGAAACCAATAGCTGTGGCTTTGCCCTTATGCAGGATCTGGCTCTACCATTGCTCACCTCTTATCAGAGCACACCTCTTGGATGTCCAATTTTGGGAACAGTGCACAAGATTAGGGAGGCCGTAAAGGGGTTTGCACAGTTGCTCTACACTCATATGTAGTGACAATTCCTTCACCAAAGCTCAAATGGTCCCCCGTATCACCTCCTTTGTCATGTCTTTGCCCCTGGACCAAATACCATCCAGAGCTCTTTAACCTTTCCAGTGTGCCAAAAGAAAGAAAGCAGGTTCCTCTGTCTTGTCCTCCATTTCCTGAGCTGTGTGATGATCAGGTGACTGTTCTGCTGCTTCTTCCATTATTTGAGCCTGAGGACCACAGTAGTCTAAACCTTAAAATTCTGTTGCAGAGCTCACAGGCTGTTATCAGTTAGTGCACTGCTTTCAGCCCACATACCTCAGGAAGCAGCAGATACCTTCTGCTAGACTGCAGCATTGACAACCTCGAAGACAACCAGTTGGTGCATGCTGTCCCTGGTCACCTTGGCAGGACTGAGTCACTTTCTCATCTCACATCTTTGCAAGATGCTCTCTTTGCTATGGAGTCAGTAGAGTCTTAGTAGGGGTCTTGATGCACCACATAGTTTTCTTCTTCTTCTAAGAAAGCTGATGTCCCCAATGAGGTTAAATCTGATACTCTGTGCATAACAGAGCACATGCTCAGCCTTTAAGCAGCACACTTAGTCCCAGAGCAGCAGCCCACTTGTAAACCAGCTATGGGGAGCTTCCACATCTGCTTCTTTTCCTTCTAAAGCAATCAAAGACAGTAAGTATCCACAATCCCACCACCTCCACACCTACCAGCTCAGGAGTGCAGCTCTTGCTGAGGCAGCCTCTTGGTGACTCAGCTCTCCCTGCAAATGTGACAGCCTTTGTTAGGAAGAAAACACAGGAGTTTGGTACTGAAATAAAGTCAGCCCTGAGCATGGCTGAACTGGCCTGACATAATCAAACAGAGTTCCAGTTCTCTTCTCCCATGCCTTTTCTTAGCTGTCTAGCTTAACACCACTGAAACCCTCTGGCCAGCATATTCCCAGGTATGAATAAAGAAGTCTGAACTGTGCTTTATCTTTTTCTCCTGACAAATACTCCAGTTTGAACTTTTCTGACAGTTATTCCAAGTTGTGGTAGCATTAATCAAACTAATTACATCTGATTATCTGGGGGAAAAATCAATATTATACAGCAAAAAAGAGAATCCTACCATTAATAGTCTACTGTACAGTATCTGTGTTCCTGAGCAAGTCTGGGCGTAATATAAATGACTCTTTTTTTCTTTCCTTCATTTCTACATTCTGGAGGGGAATATGGTATAATGAGGGTTATTGGAACTCTGCTTCAAGGATAAAATAGCTTAGCTGTTAGCTTTGCTTTGTAGCTCGTGCAATGTTATTATGGCCATGGACACCAATGACAGCCTGGAGACTCTGTTCTGCACAGACACTTTGTGCAAACTGTACTGAAGTAACAACTCCTAGGACAAAGCCCTGAAGAAAAGAGATCATAAATCGAAATGAAACCACTGTGTTGGGAAAGAGAATATCCATCACCTCAGCCTGATCTATTTCTTTAGAAAAAAAGAAAGCAAACATTCTCCAAACAATGCTATGGTCAGGAACTGATTTAGCTTAAATCTGTCTGCAGGACTCACTGCTGGGTTTTATGATTGTGGCTCTTCAGTTATCCAGCAGCAATAAGAATAATTCAGTGACCAAACATTCTCTTCATGGCCCAGTTAGGGCTCTTAGCTGTGATCTTTGAGCCCATTGTTGAAGTACCAATTTAACCCTTTTACTGTACTACCAAGAAGAGATGTCTCCCAGTCCCTACATAGCTTTTCCAGCAAAGGCACTGTTGACTAATCAGGGAGGTAAGAAAGGTGCTAGAATTTGGCTAAACCCTAGAGTGTGATCTTAGATAAGCAGACACTGAATGTCTCAGTTCTTAACCACATGCTTTGATCCAGGATGTTTTGTAAAGTAAGTTCATGGCTGGTGATGGGAGCTCTTCAGTGACCTCAGTGACACACACAGACCTCAAGAAGACATCCAGACTTCTGTCCCCTCCTCCTTCTACTTTTACTGGTGTCTTGAAATCTAGAAGACAGCATGGTACCCTGTTCCTCTGCAGTAACATTATTCTCTGTTTGCTCTGGGCTCCTTGCACAGGAACCCTCAGAGGAGCATCATCAGCCTGTTTACTTAGACCAGCCGGACTTTCTTGGTGTAGTGACCCAGCGATCTTTGGGTGGTGGCGGAGGCACATACCTGCTAAGACAAAGGACAGAAAGCCACTCTGCTGTTGCATATGTTCACAGCCAGAAAAACCCTTTACATTTCCCCATTCTGCTGAGAAAAGCCTTTGGTGAGGATGGGCTGACAGCTGGAAGATTTGCTCTCTGCAAACACATGGGCTGAGGGAGTGGGACAAGTAGCATCTGGACCCCAGCCACATTTGGAGTGTGTCTGAGGGAAAGGGAGTAGAGCAGAGAAGCAGAGTCCTGCAGACTACTTTTGGAGACAGATCTCTTTCCCCATGACATCCTCTGCTTCCCCAGTCATGTGGTTTGAATTTGTCTCTTTTTTCATGTGGAAATACTGCTTTAAAAGCTGTCATCAGGGATGAGCATAGGGGCCATGGCATCGTTGCCAGCATGCCGTTCCCACCTGCAACTTGTCAACTTTTGACAAAGTGGGAAATCCCAAAGGGAGTCTTACAGCTTTGGCAGGGTTATTCTTCTCTTGCATGCAGGTAGTCAGTAAAAACACGGAGGTTTCAGGAAACAAGAAGCAAGAGAAAGAGTTGGGAAAAGCGGTTAAGTTAGTTAGAAAGAGGCAGCATCAATTACTGTAACATTAATATCAGATTTTTTTTTCCCTTTAATTGACAGCACACTGCTTCCTGCAGGGAAACCTATTAGCTTTTGAGCCAAATATCCAACAAATGGAAAATATCACAAACCCTCTGCAAGTCCATGATGACATGTCAGAATACCCCTACTGCAAACCTGGCCTTGCCAGTGTTGCACAACCCTGTGGCTGCCTTTGCACACCCCTTCTGAAGCACAGCCCAAACACTCACAGACAGCCTTGGTCTTAATTAGACAGATACGTTGTTTACTATAAGATTATTTGGTTTTATTTAAATCTTCATTAGGACTTGTCACAGAAAAGCCATAAGATAAAAAAAACTAAACAGAAAAAAGGGCAAAGCTTTCCTGCTGCTGAGTGCAAATGTGCTCTAATGAGATCTAAGCAGATAAATAAGAGACAAAGCAAGGCACACAGTTCAGAATGTATCTCTACTGCAGTGCAGTCAGGAGCAGTGATTGGAGCAGAGGTAGAAATACTCCCACTGGCCTGCATCTAGCTATGCCAAAGAAGCAATGCAGATTCAATAATGATCCCTTTGGGTACCTCCAGGACCACAGGGACTTCAGAAGATACTTCACATAGCTATCCAGACTGGTTTTAAACTATTGTTACATTCCTGATCAAAATCTCGTACGGAGAGGTTTGCACACACTGTAACCACTCCTCTAAGAGCAAGGTCTCCAGATGATTATGACTAAAGGTGTCCCAAGTCCCAGTGTGGTGGTAACACACTCTAGAACTCAGGGTTTCCATCCTTTTTCCACTTTGGGAGTGCTGCATTTGGATTAGTTTTGAAAGATGCAGTTTAGTCTGATTACTTGCAAATGGTTCATTTTCAGCCAAAGCAGCTCCCTGAATACATGAAAGAATATTAGTATACTGTTTACTTTCATGCTAGACATGTCCTGGGAGGTGGGAACATGGACCCATTCCTTTCTATAGCAATAGGTTAAGATCAGCTTGAACAGATGGAAAAATTGCAGCCAAAGATACTGGAATGAGAGCCTGAGAGATCTGGATCCATTTCTACCTAAGCTATGAACCTAAGTCTTAAAGTAAAAAGACTTTTTAAGCTTCGCTAAAATCATAGAATCATAGAACAGGGTTGGAAAGGACCTTAAGATCATCTAGTTCCAACACCCCTGCCATAGGCACAGACACCTCATACTAAACCATGCCAAGGCTACGTCCAACCCGGCCTTGACCACCGCCACAGATGGAGCATTCACAACTTCCTTGGGCAACCCATTCCAGTGCCTCACCACCCTCACAGTAACGAATTTCCTCCTTATATCCAATCTAAACTTCCCCTGTTTCAGTTTTAACCCATTACCCCTTGTCCTGTCACTACAGACCCTAATGAAGAGTCCCTCCCAATAGGCCGCCCTTCAGATACTAGAAGGCTGCTATGAGGTCTCCACACAGCCTTCTCTCCTCCAGGCTGAACAGCCCCAACTTTCTCTCCTATCTTCATACAGGAGGTGCTCCAGTCCCATGATCATCCTCGTGGCACTCCTCTGGACTTGTTCCAAAAGTTCCGTCCTTTTTATGTTGAGGCCACCAGAACTGCACACAATACTCCAAGTGAGGTCTCCCGAGAGCAGAGTAGAGGGGCAGGATCACCTCCCTCAACCTGCTGGTCACGCTTCTTTTGATGCAGCCCAGGATACAGTTGGCTTTCTGGGCTGCCAGCGCACACTGAAGCCGGCTCATGTTCATTTTCTCATCAACCAACACCCCCAAGTCCTTTGCAGGTCTGCTCTGAATCTCTTCTCTGCCCAACCTGTACCTGTCTTGTTTTGAAACTGACCTGAAATAAAAATATTCATTTCTACATATAATTTTAAGACTATGAAGATAATAACACCACATTTCTGTATGAAAAATATAACACTTAGAGATTTCCAATATATTTTTGTGCTTGCAGGAGCAAGTGGGGATTGTGATTCAGAAACCAGTAGTTCCACTGCTCACTGCTTGATGCTGTTTGCACATGCACTGCAGAGGGCCTCTAAACTCTACTATCATGTTTTAACCCCAGCTAGTAACTAAGCCCCACACGGCCACTCACTCACCCATCCCCAATGGGATGGGGGAGAGAATTGGAAGGGTGAAAGTGAAGGGTTAATTCGTAGGTTGAGATAAAAATCAGTTTAATAAGTAAGACAAAAGCCATGCATGCAAGTAGAGCAAAACAAGAAATTCATTCACCACCTCCCATTGGCAGGCAGGTGTTCAGCCATCTCCAGAAAAGCAGGGATCCATCACTTGTGATGGTTATTTGGAAAACGCCATCACTCTGAATGTCCTCCCTTCCTTCTTCTTCTTCCACCTTTATATGCTTAGCATGACGCTATATGGTGTGGACTATCCCTTTGGTCACTTGCAGTCACCTGTCCCGGCTGTGTACCCTTCCAACTCCTGGTGTGCTCCCAGCCTATTTGCTGGTAGGGTGAGAAGCAGAAAAGGCCTTGACTCTCACTTCTCAGCAGTAACTAAAAAATCTCTGTATTATCAACACTGTTTTCAGCACAAATCCAAACCATAGCCCCATACTAGCTACTATGAAGAAAATTAGCTTTACCCCAGCAAAAACCAGCACATCTACTTTCCTTTTCTCCAAGCTGCTGAACCATGTTACCTTCCAACAATAAATGCATGCATGTTATCTCACAGTTTGCCTCTCCTCACCAGGACAGGAGATGGCAGAAGAAATCACAGGGATTTCTGTCTGTTGGTGGATATCAGTGAAATAGCAATGAGGCTCTGTCAAACCTGGGAGAAGGAAGCTCCCTGCTGTTTGGGTCACACTTGGATTCTCCTTGAAGCTCTTGGCTCCTGGCAGAGAAGCATTACTTCTGGCTCAAAGCTCACCTTGTCCAGTCAGCAACAAACTCATTTATAGGGATGGCAGAATTGCAGATGATCTCAAGGGCATTTATTAATTCTGCCTTTGCACTTTTAAATAGGCCAAGGAGGATTTCCTCCTGTTCATTTTCCACTCCACGCTTTAGCTGCTGAAATGAGAGGTCAAACTGGAAGCATTGGCAGCCCAGCTGTGGACAGCTCTCTGCCCACACGCTGTCCCTCCCTGTCATACCAGGAGATGAACATTGTGTGGCCACCTTGGCCATTAGCAAAATCTTGCCAAAGAGGTTTCCCATGGAGAATCAACAAATTCAGCTCTCACACTGTCACAGCATCTGCAGTGAGATCAAAGGTTGAGAAGCACTATTCTTAGCCTGGAGGTGTTTGGCCAGCTGGCCAAGGGCTGTCTCTGGTGCTTGATGATACCAAAAGGAAAGGAAAGATCTCAGAGGTCCCAATACCATCTATATTTTGGAAGCTTTGTAGGCAATCTCCTCTGCAAGGAAGGCGTGTTTCTTTCCAAGTGAGTCAGTGTCACAAGCAGGATTGTCCCTTTTGTAAATTCATGCACCATGCCAGGTGGATGTGTTCTGAGCCTTCCTAAAGGTGCATTATATATCAACTAATACCCCACAGTACTCCAGGAAAATGGAAGGGAATAGAGCTGCCCTGATACACATGATATTAAGTGTGCCTGGTATGCAGAGTCATAAAGAATCAGGCCTTAATTTTGAGTCTTTCCTTTCCTTTTGCTGCTTATTATTAATTTGAAGAAGAAATGCTCCAAGTGATGCAGGGAATCAGAGACAATTACTGCAGCCGTCATCAGCTCCAGATCAATATTAGACACCATCCAGAGATGTTTCAGGATAAAAGACATTTCACTTTCAGAAGACTGATTCTTGAAGTAACGTTGTTAAACATACAATGAAATAGCAGAGTGTTCTAGCAGAACATAGCAGAAAATAGTGTACATCAAGAAGTTATTAGTCACCTTATTAAGAGAAAAAAACCCAAAGTCCAGCTTCTTAACTGAGACTGATGAGTCAAACTTGCATACTGACATAAGGCCTATGCGTAAAATTTGCAGCCATAAAGGTCCACCCTGCCCCATGTTCAGTTCCCAGTTTAACAAGTGAATCTTTGGAGATGTCACAGCAGACAGACCCCGTTCTCGCTTTCTCACACTCAGACACAGCGAGGAGGCAGGAGAGTGAACAACCAGCACAGACTGTGCCATTTTAAGCTATCCTGCTTCCAGACAGGAGCTCAACTTCTTGCACCTGCACAGTCCCTAGCAGTGTATCCAGGAACTCCTCCTAAAACTCTGTAATCCACAGTTAAACTACAGTACAGCTAAAGAAACACATGCTGACTTAAAGTTTTGGTTGAATTTAATTGTATGGCAGTTAATTGCAAGGCAAGGACTACATACATGGAAACAGGACAACTGATTTGTACTCCACTGATTACCCTTTGCATCTAGGTGTCCTGATGTTGTGGAAGTTTTTTTACCTTATCTCTAGGAATTACTGCTTTATCTCCCTAAGAGGAGTAGCTCATCAAGTATGTGCAGAAAGAGGGCTCATCCAGTGGCATTGCATCTTGCTGATGAAGAAAGGAGGTCCAGGATAGCGTGGGACAGCCCCTGGTTGGCACACAGGTCCTGGTGTGCCCTGTGCAGCTCTGAGTAAATCAGCTCAGGCTGCCACAGCACAAACAGACTTACTGTGAAATGGGGTAATATCATCTCCTATGAATAGGAAAAATCTTGACCACAGTTAGCAATGCTGGGTCATCTGCTCCTGCTCTTGGAAGCCTAGGGAGAAATTACTGTGTACAAACACTTTCAATAGCTGCTTTTGTAGATTTAGTAGACAGAGTGCTTAAAAATTATACCTTCAGTGAGTATCCAGCAGTGTAACCTTTTAAGGTTGGAAATGAGTTCTAGATTGTCTCAGTGAAAGCAGCTTTTAACTAACAGGATGAAGTCTAATGAGATCTCAATGTCTATTGTGGGAGAATTATCCCCTTCCCTAGGAAGCTGAAGGAGACATTTGCCACTGTGGGAAGTGCTAAGAAGCATGGAAAAGAGGCTGGGAAAAAGAAACAGGCTCAATTTTTGGTCAGCAGCACAGCCAAAAGAGCCAAACATGGTCACTCTTTGGCCCAACAGGAAGCTGCCTCCAAGGCCAAACCTATTTCAGATTCTGATTTCAGCATTCTGCCATCCTGCAGGATCTTTAATTAAGGGTACAGTGCATATTAACATGCAAGTTAATAAAACACAAGTAACAATCGCTCCTTCAGTAGCTCCTGTGGCAGGCCAGAGCCAGAGCAGTAAGGTCAGTGGGAGATGTGCCCTGAAGGCAGAGAGCCCTGTGTGTGGCAGAGCAGCTGGGGAAGGATGGAAGAAGAGAAGTCCAGAATTGAGGGCTTTGTGATCCCACTACAATGCTACAAGCTCTATGTATATAAAGCTAGATGTCAGTTTGAAAAAAGATCCCCTTTCCTAATCCTGTTTGTTAAACCAAGACAGGTGGGATTTGAGAGGCCCCAGTCTGATCACAGGGGCTTTCAAAACGGATGAACTGAGGCTTTGGAAGTGGAAAGTGTATAAGTGCACCATGTCTCGCATCAGCATTAAAGAAAGATGCTGTAGAGAATCATCACAGTTGCCACCTCGGCAGGCAGCTGTAAATCACAGCTGTAAGAGAAATTTGCTACTGACTTAACTGGCCATTGGGTAAGACCACCAATTCCATTCATGAATTATTATAGACAATTTTTTGGGTTATGAAGTTGTATCATCTTAATAGGCATTTAGAAAGGAATAAGCAATACCATCTTTGTCATGTTGACTAGTCAACCAGTGAATATGAAAGATACCTGGGGAATAAATCTCCAGAAATGAACTGTTTCCAAGAGGAAGAAGACACAGGCTGTACTTACATATGCAGAGGGTGATTTATAAGGAACTTCAAACCTTTTTTTGGGTAACATACCTCAAACAAGCAGCCACTAAAACTTTTGCATTGAGCTGGGAAAATTCCTGTACACAGTAACCCATTCGACACACATTGCAGGAGTGCAAAGGCAAAAGATTAAAATTATTGTACAGCTTTAGGCTTGCTTTCCTGAAGTCTTAGCTTCAATGCACCATCTTGGTTTATAGTCCCAGAAGTGGCAGCTATGTTAATTGTTTCACAAATCAATTTGGATGGACTCAAGAAGTTTGATTTTACTTAAACCAGCAAATCACATTTTGCCAATGAATCTGTAACCGGGAGATTGATTCAGTGGCTTCTTTAAGTCTCTTTAAATGATTTTAAGTCTTTTCCAGCTCTGTCTTCAAATACTAGTGACCTCGTTTTGACCTGTCATACAGTCTTTGCTTCAAAGTTACCCATGGTTCCAGAGGATCAGAGGGCAGGGTACTTGCTGCCTTTGGAAGATGTGCTGCAGAGGCCAGGGCCTGATCTACAGTGTAATCAGAGCAATGCTGTTTAACTAAGTGAAAAGGGATTTTGATCTGGATCTCCTCTCCTCACTTGGGCTGATGTTGACTACAATATTCCTTCTGAGGAAGCAGCAGTGAGGGTGCATTGCTACAAAGAGTGGAAAGGCTTGTTAGCAGCTCATGCTGTTCTTATGGGGTCATCTTTGTGTTCTGATTATCTGCCCAATTGCTTTCATGCCTTTCAGCAGAGTAGCAGCCCAGTCATTTCTACCTGGATGAGTGACAAGGCAACTCGTCACCATTACCTGCATTACCTGCTCATGTTCCCTGAGTAGTTCTGCTCTATGAAGTGTTGATAATGCTGTACTCGCCTCCCTAACACATTTATTTCCCACTCCCTGAATCAAGTGTATATTCAATTATGTTGGAAGAAAATCTCATTTTGAAACTGGAAACCTCCCTGTGCGCAGCTCCTCTGCTGCTGACCTTCTTCAAAATCACAAAGACATTCTGTGTCCTTTAGGGATTTCTCCTCATCTGGAATTAATAACTTTCTTCCCAGGACAGTCACATCTCTGTGCAACTCATCATGTATTTCCTAAAAGACAGTCCACCCACATTTGGAGTCTTGACGGAAGTTTGCAGAACCCACTGTCTAGCTATCTAGGTTAAGGTGCAAGCTTTTTTATCTCACAGCTGGCCCTGCTTTGAGCAGGAGCTCACACTAATGACTTCTTCAGGACCCTTCCAGCATGAGTTTTTCTAAATCTTGATGATTCAGAGCTTTATTTGGGAAAACCTAAAAGGCATGTGATTGTATATAGGAGAAAGTCTTGCAGCAGCAACTCATCCTCCATGTTATGGTACTCTCTGTAGATCCCTTATTACAGGCACTCAGTTGTGAGTGAGCTCAGACTTACTGGGATGGCAAACAGATCTAGTCTGGAACTCAGCCTGACCAGAGCTGCCGAAGTGAAGAAACCTGCTGGGGAAGCAGAATTAATAAATCCAGCTAGACCCCAGTACCATATCACTTTCCTGGCCTGAGCTAGGGTATTGCACAGTGCGAGCTCTATGCCACCTCCCTCGCAACAAATCTGAGGAATTTAAGATGGAGCAGTGTGTCGAGGCAGATGCATTTCATGCATGCAGGTGATGACTGGAACTGCAACACCTGATATCTGGCCAGGGTTACCTTGGTTGGGCTAAGGTGACTTGCCCAAGACTATGACAGGGAATCTGGAATTGTTAAGTGACACAGGAGGGACACAGCCCTGGTTCCATTTTCCTTGGGCTCTGCACAGGCCAGGCAGCGATGTACACCTTCAAGGGTGAGCAGGAGCTAGAATTGCCCATAGTTTCAATGGCAAGTGGAAGTTTCTTGCACTTTTTCTCCTAACTCTGTCTATTCACACACATGCTATTTAAAGCACGGTTTCTTTCCTAGGGCTATCCACAAAATAGAAATGTCAGATTTTCATGCTGTCAAGAGGATACTCAGCATCCTCTTTTGGACTAAAGCATAAATTATAATCTAAGACTGAATTTTTCAGCACTTAATTCTTCATGACTGAGTACACTCTGAAATTCCTATTCAAGTTTCCAGGAGGAATCTACCCTGAGTTCCCACACACGGTGAACTAGAATCATGGAATCATAGAATAGCTAGGGTTGGAAAGGACCTTAAGATCATCTAGTTCCAACCCTCCTGCCATGGGCACAGTCACCTCCCCCTAAACCATATCACCCAAGGCTGTGTCCAGCCTGGCCTTGAACATTCACAACTTCCCCGGGCAACCCATTCCAGTGCCTCACCACCCTTACAGTAAAGAATTTCTTCCTCATATCCAGT
>JANRGW010025124.1:33318-47392 GCA_024733675.1 Psilopsiagon aymara | reverse complement strand
TGAGAGCCCAGAGTGCTTACATCAGTCCCTAAAAGGTTTTTGAGACATGAAAGTTTTCCATTTGAACATCCAAAGGATCTGATGTTACCCAAACTGACTGCTGGGATTTTCCCACTAGGAAGGAGCAGCAGTGAAGCTTTTTCCAGGTGCTGCTGACATGAGGATACTACCAAACACTTTCACACCCTTCTCAAGTGTTGTCACAACTAAAAGCCCAGAGAACAGCAAAACACTATGGGGCAGAAACTGCCTGTGAACAGCACACATCTGAGGCAGATAAACCCCACAAACAGCAAGTCAGCACATTTGCTCTGCAAAACAAAGCACAACTTGTTCTAGAGAAGACTAGTTTCGTAAATGTATAGGGAAAAATACAGCTCCAGTTGACCCTGCAATGTTTTGGTCCAGGAACCAGTGCCACATTTCCATGGTACTGCACTTCAGCCTGTAAGGTGCAGCAAGTCCCTTTTTGGGGGAGGCATCTCAGAAATAGATTTGAAGGCATCTGGCTTGGCTGATAGTCCAAGTTTGGAGGCCTCTGTCAGCAGAGTAGATGTGTCTTAACATAGGCAGCTTAAATTCAAAACTTGAATGAAAGGTGGCATTTCGAAACGAAGTTCCAAACAGAAAGTGAAGGACACTGATGGCAACAAGAAAGCTCAGGATGCTGGAGAATGCTCTTCGACCGAGAAAGGACATCTTTTACAGTGCAGGAGCCCAATTCAGGCAAGTAACTGGGATTAATAATTTAAAGTTGAAGGAAAAATGTACTTGCAGTTACACTTGAAATGATGGCAACATATGTCGAGTCCTAAATGTGCTATAATCTGCTGTGAAGGAATTGTCCAACAGTTTTAAAGAGAACTGGACCATAAATCTAGAATTACTATGAAGCACATAGATCTTTGTGCTGAACTGATAATATTCACTTGCAGTACTGATAGCTCTTTTTTTCAGTTACAAAGAATGTATGTTTTATTCCATTTACCAACAAGTGCTCTTTAATCTGCAATTAATGCAATACTAATGATCAAATTATGAGTTTTATTTTACCCCTCACAAAGAAGAGCCAGGCTGTGAGAGGATGATGCCATAACTGATTGTGGTTAGAATTTTGCATCACCTAGAACTATACCTGGTTATGTTAAACTCCAGAGTAGTCTTCTCAGCCAGGGTGAGAAGCAGTACTGGAGCAAGCACAACTAGTTTGGGGTTTTTTTGGGTCAGCAGCATCAACAGGGAGTGATCATGAAATGACAGCCTGAAACCAAGTTGGTTTTGTGTAAGAAAGGACCAGAAACCGCTGCACAAGTCACTAACTACAGAAGATATCTCATTTATTTAATTAGTTAATTTTAAATTAATAACATTTGTTAACTTCTTGCATATGTATGCAGCACATTCAGCATAATCTTACAGAACTTGTAATTTTAAAGTGTTGCATTTCATTACTATCAAAATGCAGCTTGACACAAAGTGAGGAAGACAAAAAAGGACACAAATACCAGTCAGCATTTCTACCACCATAGTGTAAAAATTTGGAATTGTAATTAATTGTCTAACAAGCTGTAAAATTAAATGTGAATACAGTGCATTTTTACAGAGCGCCAGAGGGAAGAACCTATGTAATGTAAAAGCTGTACCTTGTCACAATTCTATATTTTTAAGGGTTACAAATCGAGGATCAAGCTTCCAAGAAAAACCTCTATGTCTACCACTTACAAAAAACGGTAATTTAAATCAACTGGTTCACCTCTATCACTTCAAATCAGCAACTTCATATAAACTTGATATCCACACTTAAACCAAAAAAGTATATAGAAACTGCAAACGTGATAAAACGCAAACCAAGAATAAGTTTTAAGACTCCTTAAAACGCACTTCATAGAGGAAGCAGCAAGCAGGAAAATAAACAAGCTGCTTTGGAATTCTTGTTTAGCCAGTGTATTTCTCAAGCTACTGGTTAAAACCCAAGGATTTCCAAATCCTATATACCAGGTGCATCAACATTCCTATTATAGGCCTGAAAGAACTAAATCCTAACTCTGCAAATGATTTAACACATATGTTGGGGTAATTAATTTAAGGAACAGGCTAAGCTCTGAAATTAGCATTACCTGATACAAGTGAACCCCCACACTAACAGGAATATCAGATCTTTCCTAGAGCTACAAACAGCAACTGAATTCTGCCGAAACTCAGTGATAATAAAAACGATGACATGACAAAGCAGCTACACAAAAAAAAGGTAACTTAGCATCCGTTTAGCCACTGCAGCATTCAACTGCAGTTGTTTTACAGTGACATACTTTGATTCACAATATAAATCCTTTTTAAACTATGCGAGGACAAACAGTTATAGCAATGATTTGTTAAACAGTATCAAAAGAACAGCTATCACAGACTAAATTCCTTCACTCACTCCTCAGGAGGGTTTCCAGGAACCCCCATCTTCTTTTACCCTTTTAAGGAAACAGCTGGGCAAACTTGACTATCTCACCTAGGACTCTGCAAGTCCAGAGGGTCACAAGGATGATCAGAGGGCTGGAACACCTCTCCTGCGAAGAATGAGAGCTGGGCTTGTTCAGCCTGAAGGCAGTTCTGGGAAGATCTTACAGCAGCCTTCCAGTGCCTAAAAGCAGCCTACAAGAAAGCTGGAGAGGCTTTTTACAAGGGCACGTTGGGATAGGACATGAGGAAATAGCTTTAAACTGAAAGAGGGGAGGTTTAGATTGGATGTAGGGAAGACTTTCTTTACTATGAGGATGGCACAGGTTGTCCAGAGCAGTTCTTGGCTGCCCCATCCCTGGCAGTGTTCAAGGCCACGTTGGACAGGGTTTAGAGCAACCTGGTCTAGTGGAAGATGTCCCTGCCCATGGCAGAGGGGTTGGAACTGGATGAGTTTGATGTCCTTTCCAACCCAAACCATTCTGTGATCCTGTGACACTGACAATAGCATATTACAAGGTATTTTTTTTAGTCAAAACTTTAGATAAAGGGTATTTCTGAAATAAGCTTGGCCATCGACGTATGGAGAGGCACAAATCAAAACAAACTATACCACTGCAGTCAAAACACAATGAAAACAAGTGAAGAGAGGAATGGCAGATGGATAAAGAATGGAAAAGGTCAACTTTCTTCCCTCCTGAGTCCCCACCCTTTATTTCTGCCCTTCTGAAGGCATTTCTCCAAGCAGCTGATTATAGAACTCATTTTGAAATTCAATCTGAAGTAGAAACAAAGCCTTTTGTTTAAAGCATATGACTTAAGTAACTTCATTAAAATATTCCCTTTTAAAGACAGAGCTATGCAAGTACTCTTCAGGCTGTCCCCTGAAGAATAATTCCATCCAAACCACCGCTAGCTACACTATAGCCTGGTATTAACACTGAAACTAAAGCAAAGCTGATACTATCAACGCGTTAAGTATTTCCCAGTATACCTGCACAAGCCACTCAGGCTTATGAATCAACAGCCATAACTAAGCAGTATGTTTGCTATCTGTGACTTAAACATGTACTCAAAGCACATTCACTTCACAAGCCCTTCCTGACTGGAAAAACCACTATGTCTCAGGCATCATTCACTGAAAAAACACAAAGAACCAAAGCCTGGTATTTGTCCAGTATTGTGACTACAGAGTAGCAACAGGCAATATTCATGAATTGATCTACTCCAAAAAAAAAAAAAACAATTTACAGTTAAATATATTACAAATTGAGAGCCTAACATATCAAAAGTTCAGAAATATCATACCGCTTCAAAAGAGTCACAGCCTATCAGTATAAAGGAAGAATATAAAACTATTTTATTGACCACTGTTCACCAGTATTTACAATAAAGTAAACAATATACAGTCTGATAACATTCAAATTACTACAAAGTTAGTTTTCACCTGGTCTTCTTGAGACCAGGTGATCCCAAATACTAAAAAGAATGATTCTACAGTTTTAAAGGGCTAGGTCTGGGCAAAGGAGATACATGCACATCAATAGTATAGAAGACTACAAAAACATCTGTGAGTTTGAACATTCATTATGATTCTTTAATAACTATGGAAGTTTATGAATGTTTTATAAAAGCTTTTACCTAATATGGAGGAAGTAGTAGTATCAAATGCTCTCTTGTGATAAATGAAACAAGTCGCAGAAAGCTTTTATTTACTTGCTGTTGATGCAAAACATACTACTTCAAAAAAATATCAAATTTGATTCTTGTTAGAATGTATGTTTCTCACATTGCTAATAAATCAAATTTCCAGGTTTAATATTCATATATATAAAAAAGCAATGCAACTAATTATTGTGCTTCATCTTCTGGGCATGAATGCCAAGTTAGTCGCTCTTCATAAAAAGCGATTACGATCTGAGGACACTTCACGTTAGCTTCTTTGGCCAGCACCAGATCTGCCTCATCGGAGTCTTTCCTGATGTAGAAGAGAATGGGATTTAAGAAAATGCATAATCATAAGTCAGTAAATACAGCAGCTTTTGATAGGTCATAGGTTCTGAAAAGGTCAGGTTTCAGTATACCAAGTGTTTCCACGCTAATGTTCCATGCTAAGGTTTCACAGCTGCATCTTCCTTCCCTTTCTGTATTTTTTCCTGTTTTAGAGGAAAACGCTACTCAAAGTGAACCATTTATACAGTTACCAATTGCAATGTATAATGAAACAACAACTTTGATGATTTTTTTTTTAACATATAATCACAACTTCAAAGTAAAACTTCTAAAACTCAGTAGCATCAGTCTTAAGATGGGGCACTTGCATTCAAATTCTGTTTACTCTTTATGCAAGTCACTTCCTGTACTTCACACTGCTTTTCTTGATGCTGTCTTGGGACAATACTCTTTCCAGTCTGACATGCTTCACAGTCCATTTTGAAGGGTATGTTGCCTTCACAAGCCAGTTTTGTGCAAACATATTTATATCTATGTTTTTTGCCTACTATCAATTATGAAAAACTAATGAACTGCAACTGAACTAACTCTTTCATTTTTGCCAATTATCACTACAAAAGTCCAAACTGTCATATCACATTCTATGCTTTGCATTGCTTCAGAGTTTAACATATAATTTAGGGAGAATTTGAAAAGACAGAAGGGAGACAGAATCTTCCAAAGCACTAATCTTCAGCAGTCAGGGCACATCACATGACAAATAATTTCTCTGAAGACCACTCAGTCTGACTCCATTCAGAAAATTCTGCCCTTCTCAAAGGCTGTGGAAAGCTATCGTTCTCATCCCACCACCATATGACATCAAATCCCCAGTAGATGTCAATTCAATCTCTTGTATTCTCAACACTGGAAAAACAGGGATGATTTTCTTATACTTGTTTTACTAGGCAAGAAATCTTTCTGTCAACACTGTAGGTAGTGAAGCTGGTCTTGCCCTACCCTCCCAACAACACAAACTCCCTCCATCACTTTCCCCTATTTCTAGCCCATAACAATAAACCTCTCCTCCATACTGTTTATTCTTCATCTCATCCTCGGCTTCCTCCACCAGCTGCTTCCAGTTCCACTTAGATGCATGTAGAACAGCTGGCACTACAGCAAGTGAAACGGCTGGCTATCCAGCAGCTGACTCCTGCTTAGTGGAATGTGTAAAGCAGAATTCTTCCCTGCCCTTCACTCAGCAAAACCATTACCAAGATCCAGCTTTTCCATACAAATGCCAGTTTTTCCATATCTTATCAGGATTTACCTTTTCAATTTCTACTTCCATAAAACAGAACCAACAGAAACTAAAGTTATTTTGGATTTTGAAGGAAGAGGGATTAAGTACTAAGTGATTACAGGAAGCCTTGCTTTTCTAAGAATCCAAGGATAATAAGCAGACCACCCGTTCCTCTGTCTTACTCCTGAAATGAAGTTGCCCGATTAGCCTAAGTGCAACAGCCTGCCCTCTCTTAATACAGACAATTGTGGATCTAAGACTTACCATTTCATGAGGAACATAAGCTCTCCACTGCTATCTGTAGCCCCAATTATTCGCTCAGGATCAAGACCCCTTGCAAATCCTCTTGGTTTATCAACCTATCAAGTAAGTTACAACATCAGTATCTCATTTAAGATGAAATTCTACTCAAGCATTAGCGCTAAATACATTCTCTTACATGCATATATGTGTGTACATCAGAACAAAAGAAAAAAAAGCCTTGCATAATTATAAAAGCTGTAATTACATATTAAAGTCTGAAGATTACATCAATTTTATTTTTTCATTACTGATCTTCAGGCCAAATCATCCAGATGTAGAGCAGTAATGAAGAACCTTTCAGAAATGTATCTAGCATTTATTTCTGAAAATTCAGTAGATGAAACAATTGGTCTAAACCCATTATAGCAGATAAAAAAACACAGGCATGGCCTGTAAAAGTAACAAAAGGAGCAAAGCAGAAATGCACTCCTGGAAGAGGGAAAACCACATCATTTTCAGCAAAACAACAGGCTTGTGATGGCTTAAGCCAACTGTGAAACTGCACCCTTGGGGAATATCTCAATTGTTCTTGGCTCACTGAGATCACATCAGTGGCAAGAAATATCATGACTATTTCCTGTATTAGTTCCTCTAGGTTCACAATATCCTTTTTGAGACAGTGACTACTACTGCACCAGATAAAGCCACGCAACTGACTTTATACAGAAACTAAAATACTCTGTACTAATGAACTATTCCTTCTGATACCTTCAAACCTTTTTGACAGCAATCACACATCCAACAGCCATCTTCAGTAAACCACTGACACTGCCAACCAGTTTTCTTTCAAACTGCTAGTTTGCAGAGAAAAACACAAACTATTGAACACATTACTGTGTTTGCATTCTTTTGTACTTGTCAGCACTAAATTTGTCATGCTGCTTGTTCATGTAAAGTGTAGGAGAAACCAAAACCTTTAAGAAAAGGGAACTGCCTGATGTTCACATTTGGCGTCTTGCCACTCCCCTATTCAAAATCATATGCTAAATATGAAAGCAAAACCAGAACTTAATCTTTGTTCCATTTATGAATCTTTTGCTCTAATACGAATGACCACTTACTATCATTCATTAATTTTTTCACCAGTCTTAGTTTCAATTATTCAGGAAGTATCATGGGACAACACAAGAACTTTTGAGTGATCACGTCAATCAATCACCTTTTACTCATCTTTTGGACAGTCTCATTAACCACCAAGAATGATCACTCTTTTCAAACCACAGCTCCAAATGTGCAATTTTTACAGTTTTAAACCCATTGGTCTCATTCTCAAAATGATAACAGAATTTTTTTGGGGGGGTGGTGATGGAGGGGTTAGGGAAGAGACACAGGAAAAACAAAACTTAGCACATGAACATATACTCACAGCATCACGCTTTTTCTTTGATTTACTATCATCAGATTCACTGTCTGACAAGGATTTTCTTTTGGCACCATCTGTTTTTTCTTTACCAGCTTTCTGAGAGTTCAGAAAAGCTTCGATTAGTTCTGGACAATCTAAGTTTTCTTCAGGTTCCCATGTGTTGTCAGCACTGAAACATATACAAAGTTATGTAAAACTATAGAAAGAAATAAAACTAGCCAAATGGCTCACCTTAAGCAAGTTAATTCACTTTCTCTTTATGTAAAGCAAGTTTTTAAACATAATGCTTACCTTGCCACCTTTTGCAACCTTCATGTACTAAATCTGATGAAAGAAATTAGTATGCTCTGCTACTGTTGACAAATGATGTTCTTAAACTGGAGATACAGAACAAGCAGGTCTCTTAGCTCCTATAATCCAGTGGGATCACAGGAGTTAGCACAAGCCATACCCACCCTACCAAAACTTACCTGTCCATTTAAACTGATTCCTTTCCCTGGTTCCTCTGAAGACTGCCCATGCAAACAAGCTACATGATATGAGCACTAAGACTTACGGAGAACAGAATGTACACAACACTCACCACAAACACTGTACGTATATCTAGGCTTCTATACATGAATAATAGGCTAAAGAACTCTCTCTAAGCACTGAGCTCAGCTGTACCTAGAACTATCTTCCTCCTTCAGTTGACTGAGCTGGGCAGAGCAAATGTTTCAGTGAGCATGCATTTCATTAACTAGAATTTTAAGAAGTGCGTCAATGTTCCCCGCAACAACTAAGCACCTCTTCAGAAGTCCTCATGCACAAATATTGCCACAGTGCTACTGCACAAGCAGCATGCCTGTCATGGGTTTGGCCTACAAATTATTTTCAGTTACCAAACTGTATTTTTAATGTAAGATCCTCAAATACTAAAACACATTGTGTTTTGCATTTCTCCTCTTACCACTACACAAATTTCAGGTGCTAGAAGGCAGGCTATTGCAATGTGATCACTCTGGGAGGTACACAACAGTAATACCACTGCATATAACTACTTGTGTTCAAATGATAGGTGCATCACCTTTTTTTTCAGCTAGCAAAGCAGCCTGCCAGAAAGTATCATGGGAGGGATGGAGGGGGCACAGCTATGTGCCTTCTTTAAACAATCAATTTTTAAATTCACTTAAAAAGGCTTTCCTGTGCTTCCGTAAGTCCTGTGAAAGCAACTCAAAAGATACCTTTTGGGAATGCCTAATGAATGCAATTATGCCACAGAATTCCTTATGCTAATTTACCTAATTTGAGAGCAGTTCAGAAAATGAAATAAATAATAAACTGTCTGCTTCAAATTCTTCATTTCAGAACAGACTACAGCCTAAATCCCTGCAAAGTTTCCTACTTGGAAGTAACATTCATTCTACTACATGTATAACAACTGTCAGTCTAGCTTGGCTGCCCCACTTGAACATGTATTTACGGACATCCTTCGCTTGCTCTTTAAAGTATATCACCATCATCCTAATCCCCTCTTTGCACAGTTATTTCAAATAAATGGTTAATATTTAGCATTCCATCAGAGAAAAATAACAGGTCATGCCTTACTCTGTAAATCCTTTCCACTTCAAGTAGTATTCCACCTTTCCATTTACAACACGTCTGTCCAGGACTTTTTCCACAACAAATTCCTCAGGCTCCGCCTCTTCAACTTTTTTACCTTTGCCATTCTGTTTCTTTCCCATTTTGTGCTACAAAAGAAATTCAGAATGACATTATTCTTTCTTTCGCTTTACACAGTTACTTCACTGGCCAAATCCAACTTTGCTCACTAAACAGCAAAGAATCATGTACTTATTCACGCTAAAGCCAGAAGCTCAGACTCCTTTTACGTTAGTGCATGTGGTCAGGTAACCTGAGCAAGACATGTTAATGTTTTGGGTTTTTTTTCAGTTGCTTAACAAGATACCCAACACCAGTTTTATAAAGGTGAAATATTTCTGTCCATACACAGTGCCTCCACTCCCCTTATAAATTTCAGTATAAAAAATTCTCAGTGCTACATGCTCAAAAATTTATAAAGCTTCTAAAAGCTAACTCTATGCCTGTGAAAAGGCAGAGCGCAAGAAACAGCGTAAGACAGAAGTAATAAGGGAACTGTGGAAATGCATAAAACAAGGGGGAAAAAAAGGAAAAGCTGATGGGAGCGAAGTTTGACATAAACTACAATAAGCAAAATACTCAACAATAACCCATCACTGTTGAACAGGATGCATGCTAGGAGCATTCCATTACTGCAGTCCCTTCTCATTCTCAGCCACGCACCGATGCAACTTACATTCAAACAGATGTCACAAAGGTGCAAAAATTTAAGACACCTACACTTAAGTACAGCACTAAACATGTAAATGAAATCTTGCTAACTTAAACAACTTTAGAAGTGTTTTAAGTTTACATTTGATACTTCAAATAATATTCTTAAAGTTTTTAAATATTACATCCACATCATCCTCAAGGCATTCCCAGTTTAATAAGGCACAATTAAATAGCAATAGAAGGACATATTTAAGAATTTCCTATTTTGCAATCTTAAAAAGTTTGGATCAAGCCTATCATGTTGTTGTATCACATTTCTGGAGCACTAGCAGACCAAAAGCAATTTGCTTGCCATTTTGGACTGCACCTTATAAGGAAATTGTTAAGGTGGCAGCCATAAACTAATGGGAGCAGTATTAAGCTCCTAAAATGTATATTCGTGCAGCACCCTAAATCAAAGTGGACAGAACTAATTCCTCACTAATGCACTTCCTATAAAACAGAAAACAGACAAGCAAAAAATAAATCACAGAGTGCATCTATTTGCATGATGGCCTTTCTCTAATCCTCCCTAGAGTGAAAGTGGGTTGGTTTGAGAATACTGAGAAGCAATTTTGAAACTCAGGTTTTTACACTTTGTAGAAATTTGTCTTGATGTGGTGAAAGGTAAAAAAAAATAAAAATAAGCACGTTACACAAAAACCTGTCCTTCTTATAAACTGAAGATTTAAGGCCAATTCTTTCTTTCCAAAGCCATGCCTTTGTGCCCCTAACTTTTCATAAATGCTTTCCACGTCCCCCCCCCAACAGCTTTACTCTGGTTAGCAGAAATTGAAGGTGTGAACAAACAGGAGAAGTTTCAAATTTCTCTTTCAAACAGCAAGTTTTTCTGCACATGGTTATATCTCATGCAACATTTGTTTTGATCTGAAGCATAGAAGAGAGATTATCTAAAACAAAGCATGTATTTCCAATTAAGATTTTAACTGCCTGCATATCCCAGGTGTATTTTGACCACAGCATTCATGTCTGAAAAGTGTCAACTTAAGCACACTGGCTTTTTTTGCCTCCACAGGAAAAAGAATGCAAGACTGATATTGAAAGAAAATTAAAACATGGAGATGTCCAACGCTTCTATGAAGGCAGCTTCTTTCCAGAAACGGAAGTGTGAAACAGAGGAAACAGGCAGAAATGAGGAAAACACACACAAAAAAAAAATAAAAAAAGAAAGAAGCATTGAGTAAAATAAAGAAAAACCAAACAAGACAGACTCACTATACCATAATAATAACATTATAATTACTGGTGATGAGGCAAGCAGGCTACAAGTGGGGAATATCTCCATCTGTGTTCTCCGTTGCACTAAAATTCTTTGATTCAATGGAAGATTGTTTTCTGGTACGTTTTCGGCTTCACTAATTCTTGTCACTTAAAGATAAATGTTTTGGATTTCTGTATCAAAGCAACATTATTTCTTTTTACTTTCTAAGACTTAAGTATCTAGAGAGTCTTCCACAGAAAATGCATGTCATGGGATCTGTATTTTTTTTTCTTGAAGTGCAGTAAGAAATAACAAAATTGAGAGTATGTTGCTTTTTGTTTTAAATATTAAAAGATTCAATTAGCTCGTGTACATCAGCACTGCTTTCCGAACTCTTGAGCCTTTCCAACCTATTAAAGTAATACTTGATTGCAGAGCCTGCAGAAATACTGAACATTTGTTAAAAACCTGTACATTCTGAGACTATACAAGCCAATGTAAATCTCACTGATAATGACTGAAGTGGCCACCAGACACCTGAAGCTTCCTTCTCTAGGGTCACTTGTAAACTGTAACTTGAACGTTTGAGCACTGAATGGTTTGTTTATGGCCCATTTCCCTTCCTGAATTCCAAAGTTACATATGAGGGTTGCAGGTGTGTGGCTAATCACTTTCTTTAAGGGGCACAATTAAAACACTGATGTGACACTGTGGAGAAGGGTTTTAACACACAGAAGGTTACAAAATAGGAATTACAGTTCCAGAGCTATGCTATCCCTTAACACATTTAGGTTTTGCATGCAAATACATAATGAAGCAGAATTAGTTACAGTTCCCATGGGAACCATAACTGCCTTTCCTGACCTGTGCAGCAAAATTCTTCTGTAAACATCAAAAGATTAAAAATATTGCATTCACAGATTCTTTCCTTTCCCTGAGGCACCACCTCCCCAGGCTGGCTAACTCCTTCTCTTGCTTGAACTAGGGAAAACTGGGCAACCAATTACTAACAGGAAGTTCAGACATTGACCTTGGAGAAATATTTTAAAATAGTTTCTTATTGTGCAGTATAAAGGAAGCACTCCATTGCACTTTTAAGCCAGGAGTTAATACAAGTTTTTAATGTATCTCTACTTGGGTCAACCAGTAATCATTTCAGTAAATTTAAGAATAGGCCTTTCGAGAGCACTATGAATCAGTTGTTCTGCTACCCAAATTTTGAATTGTACATGTGTATTTGAGCTTACTTCCCCACCTCAACCTCAGATGCATCTCACATTATACTGTTTCAGATCTGTCTCTCATAAAAAGATATCATTATTTGTTGAATGGCAACCAGCAACCAACTGCCCTTAGAAGTCCGTATTTTAATGTCAAGCAAAGCTTTACAGGACTTGAGATCCATGAATGCATCATTAAAACGGTCCAGGAGGGGTTGACATCTGATAATCTCTGCTCCTATGAAATTCAAAGAAACTGTTATTTGTTAAAAATCATTTCAAAAGGCATCTTAACTATGCCACATAATTTCCCAATAATGTTATTTTTCATCTGTAGAGACTGCCTTTTTCAGGGAATTAATTTTCCCCAAGCACACTGGGAGAAATTAAATGAATGCATGATTTGGATATTATTTTTTACATATATGATGAAATACATGGTGTGCTGAGAGGAATCTAAAAAAAAAAAAAAAAGTAAAATCTTTAGTGTTCTCTACTGTAGAGCACATGGAACAGTGCAGTCCTTTAATATTTTTTCCCAACAAGTCACTTTAGAAGTGAGAGATTTATTAAAGCCAAAGCCAATGTCCTTTCTAGTAGCCTTACTTTCTGGATCTGAAATTTTGGTCAGAACAATGCTGGGGAGGGGAGATGTGGATGTATCTTTTAAATGGAGATGCCAAGTTATAAGTCTGAAGAAAAATATGTTGATTAAATCCTTACATACTTTAGGTGTGCATGAACTTACCAATGTAGTTTTATTGGAGGCCATTTTTATTGCAGACTTGCAGAGCTTTTACTAGAAAAATGCATGACAATTAAAAGGAAGTTTACATTACTCAAAGAAAGGCATCCCAATACAAACATGGTCCTTGTTCCAACCCCCATGTAATCACTGCATACAACGTTTCTAATAAAGATTGAATCCAGAACAAAAAGTAGGTTACCACTTCATCTGGCATAACCCATTAATGCACCATTATGCTAGCCAGGATAAATGATATGACAAAGTGGTATATATGGTTGAAAAAAGGGTTTTTTCCCCCAAGGCCTTCTAAGGCACAGAGATGTTTCAAGGGAAAAGGGGGAGGACCATCAGGGATGCTTATTTCCTTAAACCCAGTGGAATAGGAGTTCAGATTCTAGCAGTTAATTGAGATATACCTAAGTATACATTAGGTATATTTCTGGTGGGAAACAGCTACGTATCTGTGGTGTAATAATGAGTCACCCATTACTCTTACATAGGAATAAATTCTTACAAACAGCAAATATTTATCTTAATGCAACTATAACGTTGCCTTCTGACTCTCAAGATTGCAAGAATTAAGGTCCTAGCGCAGTATTAACTCAGCTAAACTGCACATACTACATATTTAACCTACAGGAATGATGTCGAACAGAATTCATCCCCTTTTCCATGCCATTTCTCATACTGGCCACCTCCTCAGGCATGTACTGTCCCCGCCCCACTGCAAACTATAGAACTGTTAGAATTCCCCATATGCCTGAGCAAGGCAAAAGAGAGTCCTACAAGGCCAGGAAACCTCCCAGATCCAGCAATCCTTCCCTAATTCTCCCCTGACACGGGAAGTGGATTTTGGCAGCCCCATAGGTGGTGGGGAACGTGAGTGCGTGAAGGGCAGGGGCCAGGGCCCCAGTGCAGAGGGGTTTTGGCTTATCCCCGTTCGGAGGCAGGAAAAAGGGGAAAAGAAACAATAGTAATCATAACAACACCTCCCCCCCACGATGCCACCCCCCATTGAACACAGGCAGCCCTGCGGAGGAGGCCTGCCGGGGGAGGCCGCGCCTCGGGCTTGCGGCGGGCGCACGTGAGGCAGGCGGGGACGCGGCGGCCGCGCTAAAAGGGCTGCCCCGGGCGGCGCGGGGCCGATCCGCCGCCACACGGCGAAGGCCGAAGGAACGGGCCCGCAGCTCTCGCCCCGGGC
>JANRGW010025124.1:0-24029 GCA_024733675.1 Psilopsiagon aymara | reverse complement strand
GGTGGGGGGGGGGGGGGGGGCGTGGTGTTTTCTCCTTTGTTGGTTTGGGGGTTTTTGGTTTTAAGTACTTGGAATATGTATAGATTAATTTGGAAATAGCTCAATTTTTGGAAGCCGGATACTCTTTGTTACCAGATCAGTACTTAAAGCTGATAGTACCTATTTGATGTGTTTACAGTGCAGAAGTATCACACCATTAATGGCCATAATGCAGAAGTAAGGAAAGCTCTCTCTAGACAGGAAATGCAGGAAGTTCAAAATTCTAGGAGTGGGAGAGGAGGTACGTACAAGTAATGTTTAATGCTTTGTGTTCGATGTTTGTGTTCGTTTTCCATATCTCACTGCTTACAAACCTTAAAACCTACAGGGAACTTCGGTTTTAGTGATGCACGTGGAGGTGGTGGCAACTTTGGTCCAGGGCCTGGCAGCAATTTCAGAGGGGGAGCCGGTAAGACAGGCATGTTTGTAGCACTGTTTTTTTTTTTTTATCCCCTTCTTTATACCGTCTGTCCAGTTCTGGGTAGTTTTCTAAGCTGCTGTGATTTAGTTTAAATGTAGCTGTAGCAGGTGGAGAAGTTTTGAGAAAAATATCTTACAGTCCTCTTCTGGAGTATGCAGATTGATTATGTGGGTATTCAGTAATTTTTTCTTTTTATTATTTTTAAGATTTTATTAACAAAATCAAACTTAATAATTCAGTATGGAATTCAGAGTTTTCATCTCTGCAATTCTATGCTGCACTTGCCTGACCTTTACAGTGGAAGGGCCATGTCCAAAACTAAAGCTTAGGTACCTTAGGAATGCAAGAGAATGGAAGGTGTAAAGCAATGATTGGATGTATTATTTAACATCCATTTTTCTAAATTCAGGTGTGTGTACATGTGCTTGATAATCTCTGAGGTTTTGTCCTTAAGGTCATAGGGGTTTGAGAATTCAATCAGTTTGCTACAGCTGAATTTAAATACTTCTGGGGTTTTTTTCCAACAGATGGGTATGGAAGTGGCCGTGGATTTGGTGATGGATATAATGGATATGGTGGAGGACCTGGAGGTTAGTTTACAGTAGTGGTGGTGGTTTTCCTATTGGAAATACTTTTACATTCACTTAACGTGTATAAATTATTAATTGACAAGGCCATTTTGTTAGTTTTCAAGAAGCACACTCAGCTGTTGGCTGATGGTAAACTTTCATCTTGCAAGTTGTATGCTTATTTCTTGGACAACCGTACCTTTTTCTTTAGACCAACAGTGTTAGTTAAATTTCCTGGGAAAAGTCAGGCTTTGAATTAAGCCTTTTAATTGAAGCTTCTAGGCAATCTTGACTAGTGGGTTTCAGTTGCAATTCAGTTATGGTAAGATTTGGTACGTGCCTTTAAAAATACAGTGTTCATAGAAATTTCTTTAGAGACTCCCTACTCCTTCTTCTCCTGTAGAAGTCTAAACAAAAATATCCTGTTATCCTGTATAATTTGGTGCTCTTCTTTATTGAAAAGTTTATTTTAAAGGATTATATTGTCATAGGTGGCAACTTTGGTGGCAGTCCTGGTTATGGAGGAGGAAGAGGAGGATATGGTGGAGGAGGACCTGGATATGGCAACCAGGGTGGGGGCTATGGAGGTGGTTATGACAACTATGGAGGAGGTACTGGCTTGAAATGACCATCATTTCAGTTGTAAATTAGTGTAATTCATTTGAGGTGGGTGGTGGGTGAGTATGGGGTGTAAATGTTTAAGGAAATCCTTTGTTTTCTGGTTTGTTTGAAATTGTGAAAAAGCTGTGCATCGTATACATTATTGAGGTGTCATTTTTGTATTTCTATTTAAACTGCTAATGATGAGATAACTTTGAGTGTCACATGTGTTTTAGCTCACCTATGTTTTTCTACACTTTTGATAACACAGGCAATTATGGAAGTGGAAACTATAACGATTTTGGAAACTACAACCAACAACCTTCAAACTATGGTCCAATGAAAAGTGGAAATTTTGGTGGAAGCAGGAACATGGGGGGACCATATGGTGGAGGTATTGTATATGTCCTGACCTGTCATGGAGCCAGAGTGGGTGGGCTTTTTAGCCTTTTTGGGGAGGTGGAAAGGAAGATTCAAGGGGTAACTGGTTTGAACGAAAGAGGGTAGAAGGAAGAAATTCTTTGCAGTGAGGATGGCGAGGCACTGGAACAGGTTACCCAGAGAAGTGGGTTCCCCATCCCTGGAAGTGTTTAAGGGCAGGTTGACTAGGCATTGAGCAACCTGGTGTAGTGGAAGGTGTCCCTGCCCATGGTGGGTGGGGGTTAGAACTATGTGGTCTTTAAGATTCCTTCCAACCCAAACCATTCTAGGAGTCTTAAGACTGATACGTAGAAGTAGGATAACTTCTACGAGAGATGGAGTGCAGTACTCATTGTAGGAAGTAGGCTACAATTTCTTATCCTGACCCTGTGACAGGCTTGTCTTGGGGAAAAGTTATTACTGCTATTTTTTTTTAAAAGATAAGTGACAAGATACCAGCTTTTTCTAGAATCCAGTGAAATGTTTTGCTGTTTCCAGTCTGTAAATGTTTTAGCAGAGTTTCATGTTCTTTGCCATCAGCTCACACTACTTGTAGGAAGTCTAGTTAATGTCTGCTAAATTTTCTGGGATTTTTCCTCCCCCCACCAGCATCACTTCTGACACCTTCTACTTTTGGTGTCTAAATGTTACTTAATATGGCACAAAGCATGTGAAACAGAAACTGAAACACAAAGCCTATTTTTGTAGTGTTAGCACGCAAATAATGTCAGCCCTCACAGTCTCAAGACAGTACACTGCATCAAATTACATGTGGCCCTGTTGAATCTTCCAGGAGTTTGGGATGTAGGTTTTGAGGCAGTTACTGGAGGCTACTTAAAGGAAGACTGTAAAACTTGAAAACTGTTGTTGTATATGCTGTCTCTGGGAAATAAAGCAATGTTAATCTTCATGCAGAACCAAAAGCTTTCCTAAATGTAAGTGATGTAACCGTCCTGTTTCTTGTTTTTCTGCAATTGCAGGAAACTATGGTCCCGGGGGCAGTGGAGGAAGTGGTGGATATGGAGGGAGGAGCCGTTATTGAGTTTCTGCAAGCATGCCATGGGTAAGTATGTTTCTAAGTGTTAAAATTGCAGTGATTCTTGAGAGTAGCTACAGGAGTTAAAAGCTTTTTAGGATCATATTATCTTTCCTTTAAAAAATGGTTAGATGAATAATTTCATAACCTATTTTTTTACTCTTTACTTCTGTTGAAACAGGCTTCACTGTATAAATAGGAGAGGATGAGAGCCCAGAGGTAACAGAACAGCTTCAGGTTATCGAAATAACATTGTTAAGGAAACACTTATCTCAGTCATGCATAAATATGCAGTGATATGGCAGAAGACACCAGAGCAGATGCAGAGAGCCATTTTGTGAATGGATTTGGATTATTTAATAACATTACCTTACTGTGGAGGAAGGATTGTAAAAATGCCTTTGAGACAGTTTCTTAGCTTTTTAATTGTTGTTTCTTTCTAGTGGTCTTTGTAAGTGTAGAAGCATTCCTTTGATAATGTTAAATTTGTAAGTTTCAGGTGACATGTGAAACCTTTTTTAAGATTTTTCTCAAAGTTTTGACAAGCTATTAGCCAGGATCATGGTGTAATAAGACATAACGTTTTCCTTTTAAAATTTAAGTGCGTGTGTAGAGTTAAGAAGCTGTTGTACATTTATGATTTAATAAAATAATTCTAAAGGAAATATTGTGTAATTTTAGATTTTTTTTTTTTAATATTGTAAAATAAGGCAAGGAGTGGGTAGTATAAGGTCCCACAAATAATACAAAGCTATTGTTGTACATGTAAAATTAAATGCTGGTCAGAAAAAAATACGTTGTCTGTAAATGATCAGGTTTAAAGTATCTAGATAACTTAAGGGGTATCTCTGCAAGGAGAAACACCTTTTTAGATCTTTTAGATGCTGCTTCTTCAATGGCAAGGAAAGGAAATATCCCCAGCGAGGTACTCTTCCAGGGACACAGGTCTAGTACAAGAGAACTCTTGAAAACGTCACTAAGTTCAGCCAGTCTTAAAAAGCTGCGCTGTATTTCTGCAAAGCTTTAACTACAGTAGTTTATAAGGATGCCAACGAAGGCTGAGGGTGTAGAGCAAAATAGTTCTAAGCTTCAGTTAAACTCCTTTAGGTAAGATCTTATTTACTTTTTCTTTCTTAATGTTCTAAAACTGAGAAACTAATTATTGTATTACAGTGTGTTCTTTCAGTATAGTGATTATTGTTATGTAGTTTAACATAGCAATGAATTGAGTTAACAATTACCAATTGAAAAGAAATTTGTGAATCCTGTTTTCTTGTATTAAATTTTTTGCAAACAAATTTCTGTTAAATTTCAGCTACTTAACATATTTTTTTCCTACTGGAATCTAGCTATGATATGAACCCTGGACAAGCATAGACTGCTGCCACTGTACAGTGCTACAGTTGAACAAATGAGACCTGCAAGTGTCCATTAGTAAAGCTTTGCAAGGGTTCCATCCCTGGTGTTGATAGTTAAAATGGTAGGTCACAAGTTAATTAAATCGTACAACTTTATTTTTTGCATCCTGCAACGTTTTATTTTTTCTTGGGAGTCTATGCATTATGGTGCTTGCCAGGTAATGCGGTGATGTTAGTTCTGCTGTTGAAATGAACTGTGTTGTTATGTCTCTTTGTCTACTGAAATCTATTTTGTATAACACATTTCATCCTGAAGGTTCCCAAGTAACTGTAGGCTGTTTACGTGTAAGGAAAAAAATTGCACCACAGAATACATCTGCCTCTGTGAAGGAATGTGTCGTCCATTCTTTTAACAACTGCATAAGCAGTTCTTTAGGAGGGGAAGTGAAAACTTCAAATGAAACTCCAGGTGGTATTTCATAAGTGTGTAATTGTGTAAATTGGGAATTTGCTAGAATGTTGAGGTTTCCACCATTTTTTATAGTTCTTGCAGCTAATAAACCTTAGTGCCAAATTCAGTCAGCCTTAATCTCACTGCATTGAGTGTCTGCACCTCAAATTAATGAAAATTCACCAATAACAAGTTACTTGGCGTAAGGGTGGTATACTCGACTGTGTTTGGGTTTTACATAAAAATCAACCCACCCAAAAAGAAGCCAAAACAAAGCCCTAATTTCCAAGTTCCATTGCCTTTAAAAGGCTTTCTACTGAAGAACATGGACTCAGCTAATAAAGGAAGTCCTGTTCCTTTGTGTTAGACACACCAGTGAACTGCTTATACTTTAAAAACAACCAAACAAAAAACCAAACAAACAAAAAAAAAAAAGGCTGAAGTTTCCCTGCTGGTAATTTGGTTTAGACATATGTGATAAACATCTTCAGATACACTTTTTTTTTCTTTGGCAGGAAGGTGCCATGCTGCAGGTAACTAATGAAGAAGTGGTCAACCACAGAAACGCTTCAAGAAATAAGAAATTCTGTACCATCAGAAAATAGTTGTTTTTGCTGCCTTCATTAAAAATCTAGAGGTTAAATGAGTACTGATAAAAGATCACAATTAGTACAGCTCCCTGTAATGCTGGGTTTTTTAAATTATAGTCATAATGTCTTGTAAACCTTTCAAATAAAACTCAGATTTGGCAGGAGAAACAAATCACTAATGTTAAAGCAGCAAACGTTCTGTGAGTAGAAAGTTTAACTACATATTTTTATAACTTTCATAGCTTTAAAATAAAGTATTTTTTATACCAAAATAGTTCTAGTGTAATGCTTAATAATACCTAGTGTTTGTCGAACATTAAATAACGTTCATGTGCAGCTTTTAGACCCTTTCATGATATGAAACATTCCATTTTGAGATGGATTTAAAACAAAATCAGCTTGGCAAGTGTATTCACAGAACTTGTATCTCTGACCATAGCTATCTGTTCTCTGTTGAGAGAAACAGCACTACAAATTAAAAATGTTGATCTTTTTGCTCATGGACACAACTGCTTTAAAATAGCTTTTTGGCTGTGTTTATATCACTTTATAAAAATACTTCCTCCTTTCCTGTTAATGAAACTTACAAGACAGTTTGTCAAAATGTGATAGGAGAGTAGCCTTATCCATTCTACCCTTAAAGAGCTTTTAGTATCTAAAGATTGAACGGAATGTAGAGTTCCTGCTGTACAAAAACTGTATTACTGAGAGCTACATCTTGGAGAGGGGGACACAATTACTTCCCCCCACAAAAAAAATCCCACAACAAAAAATGACGTAACCCTCACCAAACCAAACTCCCAAGTGTGAGCTTGGGAAAGCTTCATTTGGGAATGTATTTTAGGGAAGGTGTCTTCAGTCTGTACTATTTTAACCTGTTAACATACACGGTTTATTGTAAACCTGAAATCTATGTGGTTAACTTCAGCAGAATCATAATGTCTTTAACTTTATTTTATAGAATTCAAATTACTGTTTAAGGATTCACATGCGGGTTTTTTCTGTTCCTTAAATTGCGCTTTGAAATATTTGCATAGGAGCCAGTGGGCTGCAGCAGAAGCAAGAAGATGCGCAAAATCTACTTTACTTTTCTTCTTTCCAACAGAACGAGTTGACCAAATAATAAGGAATTTGCCTTTTTTCCTTTAATTTAGATTTAGCTGATGGAAGTTTTTCTTCGCAGTTGCCAAGTCCACATTCATACAACATTAAAAAAATAAAAACTAATGGTTCAAAGGGGAATAATACTTTATTCTTTCTGTTTGTGATGTTTAAACTCTTTCAGTAGTTTTGCAGCAAGGTTTAGAATTTACTTTTAAGTATATTCTGTTTTCCATAATGAAGATTTTTTTTAATTGTGGTCTTACTGGTGACAGGGGAAGGAAGCACAAAGGGGATGGCAATATGTGAAAACTCAGTTACTGGATATCTCGCCTTTTGAAAGCTTATACTGTTGCACTTTCATGACATTTCTTTCTTGGTATGTTCTTAAGTATGTGACAAACACAAGTGTTTACTGATTAGTTCACTGAGAGATGTTGGCAGTTTTGAGTCAGCCTGATAGAGAAAGCTAGCAACTTCAATAGAAACAACTGTGTGTGGTTAATTACTGGTCTTTACATTTCAAATAAATAGGTCTTTGTCACTCCTACTGACTTCATATTCAAAGTAAGGGAAGCACTGCTGGTCAGTATGTTCACTAAGAACTTAGGATCAGGTTCGTACTAGGCCCAGCTTGCCCCTGGCAAATACTTTCTGCAGCAAACTGAGGGAAGGATGTGAAAAAACATAACTTGTTGGTAACCTGTATGAGGAAAGAAAAAAATCCCCAAAACTAAAGCGTGTGACTTGCAATTTATAAAGTGGTGGTATACAGCGGTCTGTGGTACAGTTCTGGCTACTTGAACTTTGTGTTCTCTGTGTTACTTACAATGAAAGGTGAATTTTACTCAGGTCTACTTGTTTCAGGTGATGAGTGTTTAGGGAGAAACTAGCAAAATTTCAGCAAAGAATTGACCCTTGTAAAACTAGCAGGAACTGATCTTTGTCACAGTGAGGGAGAAGATTTCATTATTTTTTTTTATATATTTTTTTAATTTTTTTTTAGTTTTATAATAAACACATTATCTGGGAAATCAAATCATACCACTGGGAAAAAAAAAAAAAAAAAGGCAAAAAGATACAAATTTTGAAAGAGCTGTCAGTTGGGTTTGTTTTGGCAGCTTGAGCACATCTGTGAAAGGGATGGTTTGCTCAGGACATTCCCTGTACCCTTCAGCATTGCAGTTTGTTTTCAGGTGATGAAAGTGACATCCCGTAGACATGCTGTTACTTTTTTTGCCTCCTGAAGGAGATGCCAGGTTCTCATTTATACTGGTAGGAATGCCTGAATGTGTAACTTGGAAGGGTTTTCTTGAGTAATGTTGATGAAGTACTGTCTTATTTAACAGTGGTGTCTTTGCTTTGGAGCAGAAGTTTGTGTTTAAGAGTTAACTGCAGTTAACCAAGAATGGTTTGTCAGCAGTAAAAGTAAACTGTTTAAGTGGCTGCGTGACTTCTGATGGGAGTGTTACGAACATACTAGGTTTGGGGACCATGTAGTTTACAAACTAGTTTTACAAACAGTGTGACCTGTGCTGCTGCGTTGTATGAACAAGGTGTCTGGGCAAGTCCTAGAAAACAGCTGTTCCCCCTAAGTTCTCACCAGCCAATCTCTTTCCACCATCCCCCAGCTTCCTCTTGTTCTGATCTTTCATGGTCCTCTTTGGGGCATTCTTGAGTGAAAATCAATGTCTGATGCAATTGGTGGAGTTAGTCACAATGCTTTTTATGAGGTATGCTGCAGTAATAAAACCTGAGATTTTAATAAATATTTTTTTTCACTAGAACCGGGTGCTGAGTGTCGCTTCATTTATAGGCCTCTACCTCATTCCTGTTAGAACAGTGTTTCTGACTCCCGTAAGATAAAAGCGGAGTGTGTGTTTTGGGACAAACACCAAGCTGTTAAAACAGGCAAACTAATCTTGAAGTTGTTTTCCCTTTCTTCAAAGTTTGTTACTTCAGTTACTAAAATTAGGTTGTAAGCCTTGAGCAGGGCAGTGTGAGCTTGTAAAATGTAGTTTTCTGTAAAAAAAGTGTTGAATAAAACCAAAATGTGAAGCTGAAGCTGCACTGCACTGCAGTGCTGTTGGTGACCATTCAAAGTGTGTGGCATGTTCCAGCATTATGGCACGTCTCTTCCGTGAGTGTTTTTTACTGGTGGTATGCCTCAGTGTGAACATTCAGCCTGCTGTGTTACAAGCGGTGCTTAGGGCCTTGCACTCTAATAAAGGGTGGTTGATCTCTGTTCAGTTTCGAGGAATGCTTCTGTAAAAAAGTATGGATATAAGAGCAGGTAGCAGCTAATGCTGCCTCCATCATGGCAGTGTGTGTTGCAGTAGTGGGGAAGTTAATCCATATGCTTTGTAATTCCCCCACCACCCAGGGTTTTTGTTCATACGTAGTCTGACTTTTTGTAACCTTGTGGATAACCTTTTCAATAACCTTGTTATTAATAATTCAACAAAAAAGTTCACCTCTTGTGCTATGGACTACTTATTGTTTTATCATGGGAACAATATTGTAGTGAGAACATCAATGTATTTCCATTCTTTGTTGCTGTATTAACAGCAAATTCTACAAATCTTCTGCTTTGTAGTTGTCTAGTGGTAAAACAAGTTCCATTAAAAAAGGTTTTCATTGCTCCTGCTTCAGAGTGATGGGCATTTTTTCGATGTTAGTATCTAGTAAAGTAGGATGCAGCCCCAACAGCTTTTTCACTAGTTTCTGGCTGCAGAGTATGATACCACATCCTGTTTTACACAACATAGTTCCTGGTTTGGGCGCAGGATTTTGGTTTCTTGAAGGTTATTGTCTGTGAGCGAATTAGTGCAGATAGACTTCAGTCAGGGGGGATTCTATCTCTTTCGGTTTTAAGTTTTCTCTAACAATGCCAGTTTGAGTAGCTCTCTTGACTCCTGTGCAATGTCTCCTTTTTGTATACAGGTTGAAAGTACAGTATGTGACAATTGTGTGAAGTACATTGAAAGTGAACCCTTTGTCATGGGAGAAAAGCTGGAAATTATCAGCAGTTTTTAGGTGAAGCAATAGCAGTTGTTGATTGATAAAGCAGGACCTTTTTCTGAACTCTTCAGGGAGGTAGCTGAAGGTTTGAGAAGATGCCATGGTGCATCCAGGCCTACAGCTCAGTGCCTGTGTCATCGTCAGTGCTGTTGGAGCTCTCGGTCTGCAAAATTAACTCACCTGAGAGATACTGTAGGGGTATAGTGACTAGTTGAGCTCTCAGAAGTTGAGATTCATGCATGAACTTTTTTAAATGTAGCTGTTGGAACAATGATGAGTGAAATGAGCTGAGGGCAGTTCATGTAACCTGCAAATTGCACATGGAAAGTAATGGGATGGGGCTGAGGCAGTGGGATTGGGGCTGATGTCTTTATATGGGTCATTGGGAGAATGCTTTCTTACTAGGACTGTGGTCTGAAAGAGTGGCAGTGTGCTTCCTTGTTCTCAGCATGTGCCAATGTTCAACCGTTTAACTGTTACTCAGTTGGGTGTAGGCTTTTTTTTTTTTTTTTTTAATCCCTTCCTGTGTAAGACTCTATAAACTTTCATATTGCAAGGTCCTGAAACAGAAATACTTGGGCTTCTGGTTCTGTCAGTTATGGGCCTAACCTAATGTCTGTCAGACTTTGTGCATGTGGGCCATGAACCAGACTTAAAGACCTTAAGCATATTTCTGCTCCCTGTATCTAGAAATAAAGGTTGCAATTCATCATATATATTTGCTACCTGTTACATGTTTTGGTTGATGTTCATGAACTAGTGATTAGATAAATTCCTAGTTGATACCACCTCGGCTAGATAAGCTTCACGCCAATGCTTAACCAGTAACAAGAAATTTCAGGGTCTCACTAATGAAAGTTTCTTCTGTGAATTTACCCTATCAGTTTGCGGTGGTGGCAAAACTGTAACATACATTTGTTTAAAGAAATATTTTAATATAAAACACAGAGCAAAAGGTACAAAGTGGCTGATTCATTACTGATGATCAGTAGTGCATTTTGTGCCCTTGAGGCAGTGGTCTGATACTACTGTAAACGAACAACATTATTTACATCCTGATGGCATAGTTTATTTCTTTAAAAGGTATAATTTGGCATTTAAACTTGTGTGTTTGTGTAGTTTTTATGTGTTTGGTGCAGTGTTTTGTGAATCACACTTGACCATAAAGTCGCTATGTTGTCATCATGGCATGACCAATGAGGGTTCTTCTAGTATACCAGGTTTATGTTTATAAAAAGATACAAAAAGTATTTGTTGCTATCCAGTTGTTAGTAATTAAAAAATCTAACTTTATCATTCATTATATGCCTTTTAGGCCGTCTTTGTAGACCCTTTTCAGTTTATAAAATAGAAAAGGGTAAGCTGTTGAATAATTGTGAGTGAATGTCTTTTTCATAGTGCAAATAAGTATCAAACCCAAAAGCCTCTTCTCTTCATTCAGAGCCACTATTGGAGTGTAAGATTCATGGGAAAACTAAAAAAAGAAATATATATATATATAAAATTTTGAAAACCCATTACATTGAAGATACTTTAAAAAATACCAGTAATGTAGTATTTCTCCTAGAGGAAGGTATTCAAATAGGGGTAGGAAAGTACATGAGTAAATATATCATGGACTAGGAAACGGAACGGGAGCTCACTCACCATCACTCATTTTCACTGACAAAATTAGTTTCAGTTGTAGAGGCTGAAGGTAAGGCAACAGTGAATCAGATATTTTTTTATTTTGCAGAATCTTTGCAGATTGACCTTGTGAGTGGTAAAATTAATTGGCACATTATGTTTGTTTGCCTGGGGCTATGGTGGTGAAAGTAGTGAGGAAAAACACAACAACCTCCTGGGCTTTTTTCTAGGAAACTAGGAAAGCAGAACAGTTCTGAGCAACTGCAAAGCACAGTGTCTCTTTAGGAATACTGTAAGTCCTGAGCTACAATTTTTCTTTCAGTGCTAACAAAGAATAACAAAATAAGGTCACTTTGAACTATTAACAAGAATCAAGTACACAACATTAAATCATGTTTTCTTCCATGTAACTTTGATCTAAAGCTGGCTTCCCCCCAACACTGTTGTTCTCCCCAGAAACTAAATTCCTAGCTTTATATAGGTCTGCATAACTACAGTTACACTGATGGCCCAGCTTCTTAATTTAAGCAGATTTCCTCATATGGACACATCAGCCAGTAACCATTCTGACAGTTTGAACATTCAGTCTTGCTCCTTAAATGTAGTTTTTTGTGTTTGTACTGCTCCAGTTGTCACACAAATATCCTTATTGCTCTTTTGGGGAAAAATAAAACCTATGTCATCTCTAGCCATCATTGTTTCTACTCTTTTTCATTATTGTGTTTCTGCTCAGATTTAACCAGTTGTTTGGGTATTAGAAAAACACTGCCATTGCTACTGCAATGAATGACATACTGGCATGGGTTAAAAGGTCTACCTTGGTCATCCTTCAATCTACTGAAGATGTCACGGTACAAGTTGTTCAACTTCTGCTTCATCTGGCTGATCGATCTGCTACACTGAGAGTGCTCCTTTTTAAGGTTCTCCTTTTGTGTTTGAAGATTACACACATCTTCTTCCAAGTTAAGAATTGCATTTATTTTGCGTTTACGACAATTTTGGGCAGCGACCTTGTTTCTTCCTCTCCGTCTGATGTCACGAAGAAGCGATATCTGAGTATCTGTCAGATGGCTCTTTGTGATCATGGCACTGAAAGAGTCTACAGGCATGCTCACAATTTCATCAACTGAAAATGGTAGTCTCAGAGCTTTTGCACGATACTCATCACTGCTAAGTTTTGTATCAGTAGAATTATGGCATCTAGCCTTTACTTCATCAGGTTTCTTCATCCACATCTGATAATGCACTGGAGCAGGCGCTGCTTGACTTGGCAGCTGATTGTAAGTGTAGTTATGAAGAAACTGCTGAAGTGTGGTTTCTCCAGAACACTCTGCATCACTTGGATATTCCACATGGCCGTAATTAGCATGTTCTTGGCAGTGGTCTCCAACAGTCTCTAACCCAAGCAAGGAAGCAGATATTACACCATTACTGTACTCAACAGCACCTTCACTGCTGACTGAGTAAGAGATGGTGTTGTGACTTGGATTCAAAGACAGTCCTGAATTTGAGCCAGGTTCTTCAAATTGCTGAGAAACTTCTATAGCATTAAAGCCATTCTCCAAAGCCAAGGACACGAATTTAATTTCACCAAAATTACCATCATGGGCCATTAGGTTTCTAATGTCAGCAGCTGAAAGCAATGCTGTCAGATTTGACCCATAAAGTGACTCTGGATTCGTGGTATTACAACTTGACTGAGAAAAAGACTCTTGTAAATGTCTTGTTTCTGAACTTGTTTGAGTGGAATAGTCTGTTCTTAGTAGCATGGCATCGTGAGGACTGAAACAGTGATGAAATGTCTGGGTCAGACTTATATTGTGGTTTGAGGATGATGGGTCTTGACCTCTGTTAGAAGTAGAAACTTGTATATCTTCTGGTAAACTCACCTAAAAAGATGATGGAGGGGAAAACCAGTCTTTTATAAAATGAATGCCTCTACATCCTGCACCTACAGTCTTGGTTTTTAATATTCCACTATTTGACCCTCTTAAAATTTTATATGTTAAACTCTTCTTTTAGCTGTCCTGAATACTGCTTCCCATTCTACAAAGCATAACCTGCGTTAGCATATGAGAACTGGAAGAGTGCAGAAGAAAATTGACTGAAGGAATGGGAGAAGTCATGAAGGACAGTGTGGGACTGACGAGTGTTGAGAAGTAGAAATGGGACTGTTGCTAAATGTTCATCAAACTACAGCCTACATGCTATGTTAAGTCTGGTTTAAGAAGTCCCTCTGGGAAGAGTAGTCCTGGCCCTTTTCTGGTAGTGGTGTTGATGATCACCCAATTCCAGGGTGAGCTGGTTCAAGGTGCTAAACTGTTAGAAGATCAACCCTGTAAAGAAGATGAATAGCTCACTTGTGGGACTTGACTTAGCCAGTGATAATAGTGGTGTAAGAAAAGAGAGGAGTAGGACAGGAACGTTAAGATCATGTTGGCACAGTCTCATTGCTTTTCTTTCACAGTTTATAAAGCTTCTGAGGCTGTGAGCTGTCACATTTGACTTGGCCCCTTCTTAACTGAGGCGTACTCTGTCTACATTTCAAGTCAATTCCTTTACAAAGCAATTTGGAGAAAATGTGTGCTTGTTGTTCCCAGATCACACCTTCTGTAGGTGTCTTCTGACTTTAAATTACTACTCAATTTTTCTTTACAAAATTAAAGCTTTTGTATGTTCTCTCAGACCTAAGGTCCAGATGATAAATGAGTGCTGCAGTAGCATTAAGACCTGCTTTCTGTGGGCCTGGGTTATGGTTGCTGAGTCCTAGAAGTACAAAGTCACTACCCAAGATTATGTCAGGGGACTTGCTGACAAACAGAGTAGTCATAAAATACAGTTGATACAAAAACCCTTGAGAATGTAAATACATCAAGTAGGAAGTGTGTGATAGGATTCCTCCATAGCTGAGCATCCCTACTGTGGTGCAGGAAAGGACTTTGTCCTGACTGCTGTTCATTGAACAGACAATGTAAAAAGCACTTTCCACAGGGAAGGAATGATGTACCATAAAGACCAGAGCATCTTAAGTTCTCCATTTACTGGGAGTGCAGGTAACAGAAGAAAGTCGTCGTCTCATTCCTCCTAGGGAGTTATCTTGTACTAGACCACCAGTGGTCTGTGAGATTGAGCTGGTATTTTCAATTGAAAATAAATGCATATTCTTAGCAAGCTAACTACAAAAAATATCCCACACTGCAAAGACTTGCTGCCTGAAAGAAACAAGCAATCTGTTTTCAACAGGTAGGTTGTCACAAGATGGCAGTGCATTAATAGTCTTAAAGTAAAATACACAACCAAAACTTACAGCTACACAAAGGCTACAGCCAAATTCCTTTCGAATTATGAAAACAACAGATTAAACTAAACTGATAAACTTCTGAACCTTGTTAGTGTGCAATCCAGTACCAAAGCTGAATAGAGGAGGAGGCTAATTTATGGGCCAGGAGGCACTATCCAACCTAGAGACTCCCCCAGAGATGGTGTTCTAAAGATAAGCATGAACTTAACATGGAAAACACTTAATGACACTGGAAGGCTCCTACAGTGAAAAGCACATGTAAGATGCTCTTGGAGTACTGCAAGAAAGAAATGTAGGGAGTAGCCTTATGGTTAATGGTTGCAGCTTTGATCTGTGGGAGATGAAGGAGACTCCAATTAAGATAACAACTGGGTTTTGTGAAAATGAGAACCCAGAGAGCAAACAATAGTATCAGAAGCCCAGAAGATAAAGAAAACAAAATGGGTTTGCTCCTAATGCTGACTGACCTGATCAGAAGTGAAGATGGATCTGTTCTTGAGGGTAGAATCCTTGTAAGCACCTGACTCAGTATTTATAACAATTGTAATCTTTCACCACAAATGCTTAATAGCTGCTAGTGCTTAATAACTCAGTGTTGCTCTACTGAGTTGCTGTATCAATATGAATTGGGATTAGGTTTCAGAAGGGGAATTACTAGTTCTACTAATTATGTTGTCCAGCAGCTCCATCCAACTTTGAGCACCAGGTCACAGCAAAGACAGGACTTTGCAGTTTTCGTATCCCAGACAAGGTGCTGAGGAAAATTTTTCAAGAACAGCCAATGACAGCCGCTGCAAAAGGTGTCTTTACTGTCTTCAGGTAAGTTTAACGACATTGATTTGCTGATATATCCCCTGGGGTGGGAGGTTATTGGATAAAAAAAGTAAGTCATTATCTAGTAATCACTTAACTGTATTCCAATCTATTAGCAATACCTGTGCTTTCTCGTTTACCTCTAGCATGTTTTCCATCTGCGATGACAGAAGCTGTAAATAGCTCTCTAAGGAGATAAAGTAATCTACATGGTTGCAGTTGCTCTGTGAGAGAAGAAACAAACACTTCATGAAGCACGCTTATCTTACATAAAAGAAGGTAAAAAACCAAGTCTTTGAGGAAATAGAGCACAGCTGTATAAAATACTGATGCTGACCCCTGCCATCAAGTCTTTGTCCTGATGGGAGATATGTCATGTTGCTAGAACAAGCAGAATAACTCCATGGCAGGAACATCCATACTCTGCCTCACAACAGCAGAACTGGGCTTCCCTCCTCTCCAAGGCTGCACTTACACACCAGTGTGGAAAAATCAAAGTGTTTTTTCAAAGCCTATCTGCCAGGGCAGTGGTGAACAAAGGGGCTGGCAAGAAACATGGATCCAATGTTCTCAGCTCTTACAACATCTCAAGAAGATTGAATGGTCTTCTCATTGCAGCTCTCAGAGAGAACAAAACCCAAAGTGCAGATGTTTCTGTTTAACATTATTATTTCTCCACCTTGTAATTACAATACATATTAAGATCTGAGCAATCCATTTTCCCAAATGTAATCCTACATCTGAGCATCAATCTTCACATGAATGGTGAGAACAGTATAATTTAGCAGACACACCTCTAGTGTTTGTAGGCCCCCAAAAAATCCTTGCCCACAAATGCACCAACTTAGTGATGGAGAAAATAAAACCAAATTGACAAATGGTTTGTTGCAAGTGATTTCTGTAAAACGCAGAACATTTCAACTACATAAACTGCACTGGGGAGAACGGGAGGGCAGTTTTTGAAAAGCTGTACAGGGGCATCATACACAAAGTGTTGTCTGAAGTCACTGCTCCTTTCCTGTCCTTGCAAGGGACACTCCAAACAAAAAGAGGAAATCAAATACTCCTTTCGAAACCATACACTCTGTTTCTTTCACTGCTCTATCTCAGTAACAAGACATAAATCCTCCCTCACTTCCTCCTCACATTTTTCCCTTCTTCCATTTTTTTCATCATTTACTTGATTTATGTCTTCCTCCTTTTGCAGTTCCAGCTGACCATCTCCTTGGTGTGGACAGCACTCATCCAAAGCTTCTTGGCATGCTTTCAGGCCAGCATCCTGAAGACACAAATAAAACAGTTCCATGAAGCACCACATTGTCAAAATTAATCTTTAAAATGCATTATTTCCACAACTACAGCATTTCAAGTGAAATACAGCACCATTCATTCATGTGGATGAACTGACTCTGTGTAGACTCTGAAGGCAAAATTAGACAAACAGCAGTTCAGGAGTGTAGTCACTGCCTTCTCTTTCAGTGCCCAGGCGCTGAACCCATCTGTGGTATAAATGGATGTTCATAAACACTGGAAACATATTCTTCTCAGGCACATGATGATGTGATTTCATTGAAAGTTAGGACTATCAGTGTCTTTTGGATGTCATTTCACAACAACGTATCCAAGCCAATGTAGCCAAGGGTCTTGCATTTGTAATCATGACCGTTCACTGTAGCATACCAAAGGGAACATATCATATCTACTGAATGAGCTTAACAATGCTGTGCTGTATGGCTTTGAAAATTAGTCTGACTACTACTACCATTTCTTCTTACAGCAGATGATGTTAAAATATGCTCATGCCTGTTCACACTGATTGCTACTGCAGTAAGTTACCCACCCTTTAAATAAACCTGTTTTCTCCACTACCAGGGCAGTTTCTGAAGGAGCATGGCCCTGTGACCAGCTTTTCACAACAGTGGAGGTACAGGTACAGTGCACGTAAGATTGCTCACAGCACTCATTTCTACATATGGGATCAATTCAGTGAAACACTATATGGAAATCAGGTAACACAATCACAACCTTTCCCCTTAATTTCTCAGGTTTGGCTTTCAGCAAAAATCCCCTGGACAATGCTGTTGAAGATTTACTCTTGACATTACACTTCCCAACAGCTTGTTACTCGTTCCCAGTGATGAAAAGCAGCTGAAAAATACTGCTCAACAACAAAATGCTGCTTCCCATGCCCATGCGTCATTTGGGATTGATTGATAGGCTACTTCTAAGGAAAGAGTAGGAGGGGTACCTCCTCCAGAATCAGACACATCATGGTTTTGAATAAGGCATTTCTTTAAAGATAGCTTAATTTTACAGTTGAAATACACATCTAATGACAAAAGGGATTAGGTATAAATACTACTTAGTACTGTGCTGCCACTTTTAGTGTTTCTGTCTTGTTGCTTATTTTGCATTAATGGTAGCAGAAGAAACAGTAGATGACTAATAGTAATACCCCTTTGTGCCCAAGATCTAGATCAGGACCACAAGTGGTTGGTCTCTGTACAGAAAGAAAACTGACTGACTTGCTGATTGTAGAAGACTTAATATCACCAAACCCCTTTATTTCAGCAGCCGTGCCACTGCTACCACTGGAGGGTGTGGAAGTTCACACCTCCCCATAGCAGGCTGTTTGCAGGTAAACTGCAGCCCTACCTGAAAACAACCTTCAATTTGCATTTAGAAGGATCTCTGCAAGCACAAGGCAGAACATTTATACTAAAGCTCCCTCAGAAGCATAGTAAAAAAAAAAAGGTATCTCAAATTCCAGCGTTGCATCTGCCATTTCCCAGTTTCAGTTGGATGAGAGAATGCAATCTGAGGCTGTCTGATTCACCAAACTATTCACCAGCCTTGCAGGCTGAAGAGATGAGCTTTAACCGTGTAGCATCTGCCCCTTCCCTAAGGTACAACTTATCACAGATCAACTATCAGCTTCAGTTTGTCAGTCTTTGGAATATGAAAAACAGTAATCTATGTTAACTCTGCTACTTAAGGTGGTCCAAGAATCAATGCGAAGGTGAGAGAAAGTATGATTCTGAGGGTGGCCTGGAGAACGCTTTATTGGAAGGATGCTGCCAGATGAAAGGTTTCCAGAGTTTCTTACAACATTAAAAATAGAGCCTTCAGTTTCCAATTAAGTACAATGATCTCAGCATTAATTGAATGCACCATACATCAAACTATCCCTCGGCATATCTCCTTTTGCTTCCCACACCCACATATTATTTGTTGTCCATAAATGAACATGTAGGGAGCAGAACCTGTAATGATATTCAAATATTAACAGATTTACCATGATGCATTGGGTGGATGAACAACAAGCCTCTCTAGGAGCAGCAGAAAGCGTAAGTAAGCTCTTTTCAGCTATTGATCAGTGTGCAGTTAGCAAACAGGGCTACAATTACATAGCTACAAGTGTACGGAAAGATCTGATTTCTGGAGTAACAGAAACATCTTGCCGCAACAGAACAGAGCAGACAGACAGGGTGGTTTGTCTGGGTGTACAGATAGCATCAAGGAGCAGAGGTACGTGCCCCAGGACAGCCGCTTCACTGCACTCAGACTCTGAGTTATCCCTGCAAATACTCCAGTGATAACCTCCATTATTTGCAAAAGGACATATTTGTGCTGATTTGTGTATCCTGCTCACATGCTGTGTTCTAATCCTCTGTATTGCATTCTCCTTATTTGTCAAGCTTTAAAATGCTCCATTGCTGTCATTAACCTTTGAGATGCTTCTCTGCAAACTTGTGTCCCTTTCTCTTCTACTAACTGCACCTCTCTGTAGAACTGGCCCTTTCCTTGCTGCTACGTGAAAAGATGCAGCACAGATCTGGTGATCTTTGCCATAGTTAAACTAATAAAGCACCATTTCCAGAAAATTATCCCACACCAGCAGAAGTTAGGCAAAAGAAATACAGCTTCTTGTAACATAACCAGTAGTTTCACTTTACTACTTTGTAGGATTAAATACAATTAATAATTAAATATAATGGTGCAGACCTGTTATCATATAGCTCTAAGGCTACTGATGTTGCTCTTTGCCTGTTCACTTAAAATATGTGATGATAATTAAACTTACCAGTTGATACCTACTTAATTTCAGCTAAAAAGCAAACTGTTTCTTGCCGTTTCTCTATATTCATAATGAGCCCTAGAATATCCTGAAAACACAGGAATAGAAGAATACTTCATTGTTTGAAATGCAGCCAGGGTTTAGAAAGCATGGAGAGTGGAACGGCAGATGGAAACACCAAATAGCAAAGTAACTTTTATGCTATATATGGCTAGGCTAAAAAATCACACTCAACTATGCTAACTAAGCAATGCAATTGAGTAAATCAAATGGTACATAACTGTGACTCCAAATGTGGCACCTCTCAAATGCCTGTGACACATCTACTCTAAATCTTAGTAATACCATCTGGGCTGCAACCAAATGCACGCAGTTATAGGCACTCCACTTGTTGCAGTGAGTCGTTAGCACCTCTCTAACCACATGCATTTCGGAAATGAAAGTGCTAGGGCTTTACATAGCATGGCTCACCTACCTCAGCTATCAGAAAACACACACACTCTGTGCTCTCTACATGTTCAGCATAAACACAGAATTAACACCAACCTATTCCCCAAATGGAGGCAGAGATGGGTATAAGTTGAAGGCACAGACACAAATAGTATCGTGGCTAATTTCAACGAAGACATCAGTTTTCATGCTGAAGACAGTTCAACATCCCCTTCAAAATGAACTTTTAGAACTGCTTCTAAAACATATACCAAACAGTTTTACACTCCATCCATTTGGTCCTGCGTGGTTGTTTTGCACCAGAAACTGATTTCATCCTAAAGGATACAACATCTCTCACAGTGAATAGGATGAAAGTTATTGAATTTACTCAGTCACTGTCTCAGATTAAGTACAGTTTAAAAAAAGCCTCTGCTGTCCCAAGATGCTTTCTATTGTGGTCAGTAAACTACATGACGTTGGAGTTCTGTAAGAGACTCTCTTCTTTCTTTCTCTCTCCCTCCACCTTTACCCAGGCTAGATTAGTACTATATCCTCATTGGTATGACATAGTCACCAATGAATAAACATAAAAGTATGAAGGGACCACCTTTTCTGATAAAACTTTATCCACAACTTAATTCCACATATCTTCCTTTTGAGCCTTCCAGGGCAAACTTACTTTCTCAGTTATCCAGCTCCCAACTTTTCCAAGCTATCATCTTCACTGCAGCTCAAAATGCCTGCCAACTCACAGCTCTGAATAGGGAGTGCTGTTAAAATCCACAGTCTGTTACTTTGGCTTCTTTGGGATTTGAGTATCTTTACCTTCCCTCTGCTGCTGTATATAATTCATCTTCTATTTTTCACATTTATCACACTGTATAATTGTTTTTTCTTTATGCCTGATATTACTTTTCTCTTCTCACATACAATTCCCATGCACACCCTACACCACGAACACCTTCCCCCCTCTCCAGGGAGTAGGAAAATGCAGGTGGAGGTCAGTCACACATCACTGATTCCCTCTGCACCCTTCTTGACCACTTGTTTGACTTTGCTTTTTCAAACCCCTGTACCTCCTGCAGCACACCATAACAAAAACTGAAATCACAGTCTTTCAGGACAAAGAATGCCTCAAATGTCTGAGGCTCCTCTCTTACCTCACCTCTCTCTGAAACACCACGCGGTCCTTCACACACCTTCTTCCTTAACCTAGCTGAATTCTGGCTAGAGGGCAAGAGCCAGCCATGAGCAGGGACCCAGACCAGTTATCTATTTGCAGATGTCCCTCCACAGCAATAGTGCCATGTCCTTTTGCTCAATGAGTTCAAAGGACAAAAGAAGGAATAACTTGTAGTATGCTCTGTAAGCTAAGCACACAGCTTCAGTGGAACTGCTCTCACATAGATTGGAGAAAAGCCTTCAGGAAAAAGCCTACCTGGTTTAGCTTTACCAAACTTTTGACACTCACCAAGAGAAAATCTGTAACTCAAACTATTCTCACTCTGTGTGAGTACTTCAAATGGTACTAAAAGACCAGGATTAAACCCCTCTAGTACCCTGATACTGTGAAACCCTAACAGTGTTCAAAGAACTGTACATGTATGAGGTTTTACATAACCTGAGCCAAACTGCTTTTGTAAACATGAACACAGAGACTACAGCGCAAATACAAATTATCCTGTGTGCATCTTCTTCCTTAACTTCTGTAATTCACAAACATCCCCAATGTTATGCTGATACTTACTGGTTGGAGCAGGTGTTCTTTAATTGAGCAAAGGAATTCAGCTCTTTTGAAGGGCTTCAAAATCTTTTGTAAAGGCTATAATATACCCAGATATAACAAACCTACTTGGGCCTTCCTCCTCTGTCCCACACCAATCTGGGTCATGTCCTATGTAAGTGCAATGACCCAGTGCAGCAACTGCTGCCCCATTCAGGCACTGCCTCTTCTGCTGCCACAGACATCAGTGCCTGGGGGCTCACATGATTTGGAAAGTGACAAAGTGAGATTTTGGGAACTGAGAACTGTAATATTCAGGCCACAGATAAAATAACCTGAAAAGCTACATAGTTAATTCCTGCTAATCTAAATAATTCCCCATATATATTCCACAAAAGAATCCACCCAATTTTTATACTCCCTTTCTTCAGAAGTCTACGTATATATGCATACACATACATGTGTGCATAGAAATAGTGATATCCAAAGAGAAAAGAAAACCACTAAATCAAGTAGGGCAGCTCTGAACTCTTGCAAGATCTTTTGCTAAGATGTTGCTGTCCAGCCAACTTCTTGAGACTTCCTCTCTATTTGCGAATATTATTGCCTTATACACAGGACTGATGCAACATCTTGAGGCCTCCCATTTCTCCGCACAGTTTTTAAGATGCTTTGGAAAATGTGTCTTGTTCATTGTGCATATGGACTTATGGCCAAACATAACAGATTTTCAAAGTGTTGGGACAGGGCTGTGTGGAGAAGCCTAAGGAAAATGCAGTTGGCAGTTTGGATTACATCCCAGGTTATGTGCTGGTGGGATGGATCCTCTTTTCCCCGCCAAAATAAGACCTATATCCAGTGTCCGCTGCATGGTGGCTTTCTTTGAGTTTGGGTTTTGGTTGTTTTGGAGGTTTGGTGGGTTTTTTTTTTTACTTTTTTTGTGCTTAAAACTCCAAATTTACAGAATCACACAGTGTCTTGGTCTGGGGCAGTCTACAAATGGTAGGACCTCAATCAGCTTTCATTACTACAGAAATGATTCCTTTTCCTTGCATGAACTGATGCATCTTTTCCTGGCTATTCAAAAAAAATGTTTTTTGCCTTTTTTTTTTACCCCCTAAAGATATAACTCACGGTACCCAGGCAAAAGCCCTGGTACCATAGTCTCAACCTTAAACATCCATGAGAACCAAACCCAGAAACTTTGATTCTGTAGCGGCCCAGGCCAGAACAGCATAAAGGCACTAAACTAATACCCTCAGCCATAGGAGGGCATCTTCTATCAGTCACCTGCTACAACCTTCTGTAGGCAATGCAGGACAGTGAATTATGAATAGGATTCATAACAAAAAACTTAGCATAGGATCTCTGCTGTGGCACAAACACTTTTTATCCCTGGCCCTGTATCATGGTTTAAGCCTGAAAGGAGGAGGCACAAAAGCACAAAATGTAATCAGTTCTAAGTAAGGTTAAGTCTGATGGCTTTCTAATGGGGGTGCTTGAAGGTAGTTTTAGGACCTTAGTACAAAAAGTGTAAGAAAAATAATATAGAAAAACAGGACCAGGGGATGAGCACAGTTAAACTGGCTGATGGGTGGAGGGACAGGATGATTGATATGGTAATGGACCCATTAACTTGGTGTAAACATCTACTGGGGAGTATCCGGCCTAGCAAATGTCCAGAATGGGAGCAGTTAAGCTACCCCATAAGTAGAAGGACAGGAGATTCCTATGTTTGTTATGTTAATCAAGCTGGTGCTTCAAAGACTGCCAGGGGTGATGAAGATTGTTGGAAGTAAACGACTCTCAAAGACCACCATCACATTTTGTATGTATGCGGGAAACTTTCTGGAAAATGATGTAATTCATGTGTATCCTCATGAATATGTATGTGTGCCCAAGTGACTACACAAGGATGGCCTGTGCGGCAATACGGGGTCGCACGTTAGGAGGAGCTATCCCCCGTGCCTCCCTGCTCCGCACTAAAGAATACCTGCTTGTCAACTGGAAAACTTTGTTGGCGAGCTTGTTCCTGGAGTTTTCTCCGAATCAAGCCCAGCCGCCAACCCAGAGCCATGCAACAGCTCGCTCACTCCCCTCCTTTCCTCTCCCCGCTCCTGGAGGGATTGGGAGGAGAATTGAAGGAATGTAGCTCCCACGGGTTAACGACAGCCCAGTAACTGAGGTATAACACAAACCACAGCTGCTTCCGCCAATAATAATAATGATAAGGGAAATGACAAGGGAAGAGAATACAACCACTCACCACCCACTGACCGATACCTAGCTCGACCAAGCAGTGATCTAGACCTTCCCGGTAACTGCTCTCAGTTTCTATAGTGGGCATGATGTGCTGTGGTATGGAATACCTCGTTGGTCAGTTTGGGTCAGGTGTCCTGTCTCTGCTTCCTCCCGCTTCCCCTCCTCCCTGGCAGAACATGAGACTCAGA
>JANRGW010025123.1:347-20648 GCA_024733675.1 Psilopsiagon aymara | reverse complement strand
TCTCCACGCAGCCTTCTCTTCTCCAGGCTGAACAGACCCAACTTTCTCATCCTATCTTCATATGGGAGGTGCTCCAGAACCCTGAGCATCCTCGTGGCCTCCTCCAGACTTGTTCCAACAGTTCCATGTCCATTAAACTTATAAGACAGTATTGGGTGAGTGAACAGCCAACTCCTGCTACTGCCAAGTGACCTTTCTGGACGATCTGGCCAGACTCCCCATAGTAAGTCAGCGCGAAGACAAGCAGCACAGTGCTAGTAGCAAAGCAGGTTGTGTGTAGCAGTACTAGCGTGGTCTGTTGGCTCTGCAGAGAGCCTCTGTCATCAACCTCTCCTCCAGGAGGCATCTGTGACACAGCAAATGGAACGCAAAGTGCTCCACACATCTCCCAACCAACCCTGGTGAACCTCAATGCAACACAAAGGCTGGACGGCACTCAGCCAGCAGTTCCCAGGGTGTTCCTCTCTCCTGCTTACCTCTTGCCATGCACTGAATGGTGTGACCTGGAGATGTGTCACATGGAACACACACCAGCCTTTCCTAAGGCCTGTGAATCCACGCCAGGGGACAAAGTTCCTCCTGTGCAAGCAAAATGATCCTGACAGACACAAGTCATTGCACTTTTCCTCTTTAAACACAGTTTCACCCCTCATTAGTCAAGCCCAGCATCCTTAATCGCTTCTCTTTGTGCTGACTGACTCCTCTGCTTTGTCTTCCCCTGCTTTCTCCTATTAGTCATTCACTTTCCATGTAATGACAGATGTAGCTCTAAAGTGTGCCAACACCTACCACTCACAAAGGCACACATTAAGGGATTTGTTAATACACTAGCAAAGCATTCTGATATAGGAGTTGTCTGTAGCACCTTTGTGACCACGTTCATGTATGTACACATATATAGGCATACCAGTACATACACAGACGTGTATATATACACACGTACAGATAAATATACACATGGGCCTATAGAGATGCTGGGGAAGGACTCTTCATTAGGGACTGTAGTGATAGGACAAGGGGTAATGGGCTCAAACTTGAACAGCGGAAGTTTAGATTGGATATGAGGAGGAAGTTCTTTCCTGTGAGGGTGGTGAGGCACTGGAATGGATTGCCCAGGGAAGCTGTGAATGCTCCATCCCTGGCGGTGTTCAAGGCCGGGTTGGACATAGCCTTGGGTGCCACGGTTTAGTGGGAGTTGTCCCTGCCCATGGCAAGGGCTGGAACTGGATGAGCTTAAGGTCCTTTCCAACCCCAACTATCCTATGAATCTACATACATATATAAACACGCCAACTTGAGAGAGTTGAAGTTGTTAGCACAGGCCTGGCTTAAACCTTTGTACCAGCTGTAAATAAACACCTTCCCTTTCCCATTCTCTGCCTTCCCACAGCACAGCAATGCTAAAAGCTTTAGCAATCCTGCACTCAGTGTAGGTTCTTTGCTCATCTGTCTACTTAATGTGGTCATGGGCAGGAGGGTTACTCCATCCAGCTGTAGAACAGGGGATTAGCAGCCCAACACACTTGTCACCAGTGCCACATAATCAGGGCATGGGTCCAGCTTCAATTTGCTTTATGCAAGAATCAGCTGCATTCAAGATAACACAGAAGACAACTTGTTCCCTCCTTATCTACAGAAGAACCTCCATCTGTTTAATTGCTCCAATAAAAGCAGCATCAATTTCTGCTGAGTTTATGTACCTTTACCTTACGTGTTCATATGACATGAACCACACGGATCCATGTGCCGTGTCTGCGATCACAGTGCCTTCACTGGGCTGGCTCAGGCTCATGTAATCGCTGCGCTTTGTGCTTAGCGCAGGGCATTGCGCAACAGGGATGGAGTCACCCGCAGATGCCTTCATTCACTCCTCGGCTTCACGTTTCTTTCCCTTCAGCTTATCCCACGGCGCACATGGAAGTTCAGCGGAGAGGTAACGGGGAGCGGGGCAAGGACAGCCGCTTCCCGGAGGAAGGGGGTTTACACAGCAGAGCTCGGCTGCACGCTGAGATACAGCACCTCGACACACACTCGCGCATTGGTGGAGCTGAACACGTTACAGAGTCCATGGGGGGAGAGAGAGGAAGGGAAAGGGGGAAAGGGAAAGAAGTTGAAAAGAGGGGGAAAGGTGATAAAAGGGAACAAGGAAAACAAAAAGGGAAAAAATGGAAAGGGGAAAAAAGGGGTAAAAGCAGGAAAAATCTGAGAAAAAGGGGGAAAAGAGGGAAAGGCAAAAAGGAGAAAAAAGGAATAAAGGAGAGAAAGAGGGAAATGGGGAAAGAAAAGGGAACGGAGGGAAAACGAAAGGGACAAAGAGGAGGGGCCCCCCCTCGCCACGCCCACAAATGGCGGCGGCCGCGCCGGGGCCGTCCGTGCGCTGAGGGAGGCGGCGATGCGGCCCTGAGCGCGGCCCGCGGGGCTCGGGGAGGGCTGTGCCGGCCCCGCTCGGGATGGAGCCGGGCCGCCTGCAGTACCTGCAGGCCCTGGTCACCGAGTTCCAGGCGACGGAGAGCGCAGGTACCGCGGCCCCGGGCGGCGCGGGGCTGCGCGGGGCGGCCCCGAGCTCATCCGTGCCTCTCCGTTGCAGAGGCCAAGGAGCAGGTGCTGGCCAACCTGGCCAACTTCGCCTACGACCCTCGCAACTACGAGCACCTGCGGCAGCTGCAGGTCCTGGACCTGTTCCTCGACGCGCTCAGCGAGCGCAGCGACACCCTCGTGGAGTTTGCCATAGGTGAGGAACGCGGCCGGAAGCATCCAAAGGGGCCCACGGGGGACACCGGGGATGATGCTGTGTCTTGGGGTTCCTATCCCGCCCGAGAGGCAGAGGGTTTGCTGCGAGAGGAGCCCCGTGCTGTGCTGGGACAGCCTCGGTTAGTGGGGATGAGGGGAACGGGGGAGAGCATCGCCCCTTCATCCTCATAGAGCTGCTGTGCTGCAGGAAGGAGGCTTTATCCCCCAACTCTGAGCACTGAGTTTTTAGTGAAATTACTCTTAATTTTAGTGAATTTTAGTGAAATTATTGAGAACCACATTCCAGAATAGCTTCTGGAACGCTTACTTGAAATCTTGTAATAAGCCTGCTAAGAAACTGCCTTACAGTGATTCACCGTGGCCCAAACAGGAGTTAAGGGGCCAGATCCTAATTGTGAGTGATGCCATGAGCTGATAATAAATATGCTTGATTTTTAAGGTTGAGCTACACCAGGACATGGCTGCATCTTAAAGTGTCAAGTTCGAGCATTCTGCACCTCTTGCCTTGTGCTATTGGCTCCATTCTGTTTTCCTGTAGCACCTGCAGTGAACTCCAGGCTTTTGCCACTGTTAGGCTTAAGTAATCCTGGAATTCTGTGGAAGAGGTTATGTCCAGCAGTAACAGTGCCCTCTATTGACATCAAGGAGAGGGGATGTTCGGGTGGAAAACATTGCCCAGGAGCCGTTAAGAGTTTTCCATCCAGACCTCACAGTGAATCAGGATTCTGATTTTGGTGTTAGCAAAAGGGCTCATCAGTGAACGTGAGTCATAGCATGAAAAGCTGAAGGGGCGAAGCGCTTGCCTTGCACGTGTCAGATGCTTTCTCTTGCTGTTCCAGGGGGGCTTTGTAACCTGTGCCTGGATAAAACGAACAAAGAGTACATCCTGGAGGCGAACGGGGTCGAGCCCATCATCAACTGCCTCTCCAGCGCCAACGAGGAGACCGTCATGTCGGCGGTCACGACGCTCATGTACCTGACGACGCCGCAGTCGCGGCAGCAGACCACGGCGCTGCCCGTGGTGGAGTGCATGCTCCGATTCTCCCTCTCAGCCAGCAGAAGGCTGAGCAACCTGGCGACCGTCTTCCTGGAGGATTACTGCACCCCTGTGCAGGTGGAGGAGGCCAGGAGCCTGAGCAAACACACCGCCGTGGGCATTCCTCTGCCCAGGGACTGATCCTGGCAGGGCAGTGCACATCGTAGCATCAACCAGGCTGGGAAACACCTTTAAGATGGTCAAGTCCAACCATTCCCCAGCACTGCCAAGGCCACCGCTAACCCATGGCACTGAGGGCCTCGTCTACCGGGGTTCTGAGGGTGATTCCACCACTTTCTTGGGAAAAAAGAGGGAGACCTCCCCCCCCAAACTCTGTTTTCCCAGGCCTCCACTTTCTGCTCAGCCGGTCAATAGGATCAACATTAGAGGGAAACTGGTTGCAGCAGCACAGGATTTAGTTACTAAAGAGGATGGACAGCACTGCCTTGACAGAGAGGCTGAGCACACAGCTAAAACTGAAAGCAAATCTTTAAACTAGCACAGGTCATGGCTGTTGGAGAGCAGGGTGCCACGTGCAGCCCAGCACCCAGGCTGCACAAAGAACCCTTCCCAGCAATGAGCGGGGGTTCTGCTTGGGTTACTGGGAAGCTTCTATCCCAGGCGGGTTTCTGCCTGGTGGTGCTGCAGCTCTCCAGTGTCAACTCAAAGGACTTTGAAATGTCTCAGCAGCATTATTCCTCCTACAGAACAAAGGTGTTTCCCTGCCCTGGCAGTTTGCAGTCTTCGTGCACCCCTTTGGTACCAACAATGCCATTTGCCATAGTGGCACAGACTCATAAACCACTGCACAGGACAGGGTGTATCCTATAAATGGGGAAGTGAAAAGCTGGTTTTCTTTCATTACCACTGGTGAGAAAGGAGAAGATGAAAAGAAGGGCCCGTGGCAGCCTGGCTCAAGAGAGCAGCTGGCCTGTAAAACCTTCTCTCAATAAAACATTAACTTAAACGCTGTGTAAACAGTTTGGGATAAGCTCATAAATACTTCTCTCCAGCACTTGCAGCCCAGCCTTCACCCACTCTTACTCACACACACGGGCCAGAAATGGAAGCCAGCCTCATGTCCTTTCTTCATTAGCCAATGCTGCAAAAGGTAACCCAAGAGCCAAGGTGGCCAAATCCATAACATCAGCAGGGTTTGGCTGTTGCACAGTGGTCCCTGACAGGCACCCTCGCTGTGTCTGCTCAAGTTTCAGAGCTTTACTTCCTCTTCTCTCTTCCGTTCCACCCCCAATCGGCCCAAGGCAAACAGGACTGAGGTTAAAAACACACACACACACACAAATACAACCCACAGCTGCTTGTGTTTTATCGGTTCCCCGGCAGCAAACATCCCAAACTCTACAGACATAACTGCAGAGCAATCTTCCAGACACGTGGAGCAGCATCAGCTCTGCAGCGTGTCTAACAAAAGCAGCTCTTGTTAACTGCTCCCTGAGTGCCTCTGCATGGATGAGGGCGCTCGCTGCCTCCTGGGAATGGGATTCCAAGCCAATGGATGCGCTCCTGGCCGTGGGAAGAGCACTCCCTCTGTGTGCTACTGCCTGCGCTTGCTCTCCAAGATGCCCTTCCAGTCATCCGCCCAGGACAGCAGCCGCCTGCGCGGGGCCTGCAGCTGGATGTGCCTGTTGTGGCAGCAGGTAAAGAGGATGTGCTCCCAGCTGGGGTTTGGCTCTGCGCCTGTGGGCAATGGAGGAGAGCTGGGCTCAGGCAGGGGCTTCCTTCCTGGCTGATAAAGCAATGGACGCTCTTTCCTAACCTGTAATGGTGTCCTTGTCGTCAAACAGCAGGTCTGCAGACACGATGGTCTTATCTCGGGTTAGAATAATCCGCTCCACAAACTCAGGTCCCAGATGTTTCTCTACCCACTTATACTGCAGAGGTAAGAAATGAGAGAAGATGCTGCTGTGCTTCAGCTCCAGCAGAGCAGCGTTTCCCCTGCAAACCTACATCTGTGTCCATGAATCCCCAGCGCGGAGGCTGGCCATGGCCCAGGACACTGATTTAACCTGGTTTCTATCAGCAGCACTGTTTCCCATGCCTAACCACTATTGCGTTTGTGAGCAGCACTGGCTGCTCAACAGAGCATGTGGATTGTGCCCATCCAAGTCATTCCAGTGATTACGGTCCCCCTCTCTGTTCTCATGCAGTGGCAAATGGGACCAATTCCAATGGTGAAAGCCTCCTCTTAACCCAGCACTGGCCTCCTCCAGGACACTGGGTGCCTCAGGCTCTGCATTTAGACAGAATAAGGATTGAGGATCCTCCAGTCTGGAATCCCCTTGGAATATCCCACCCCTGTGGGCCATTCTACAACAGTTCCTTTGCTATCACCCGCCAACACAACTGGAGCCACAGGGTCACATCACACCAGCCCTGAGAGCACAGGGCACACATGCCCCGCAGTAAGGACACTGGCACCATGTGGCACTCCCAGATTCCCTCTCCTGTGCTACTATCCTGTGTCCGGGATGCTGCCCCTCAGATTGGTCCAGGGAAGCCTGGGAGCTTGAGCCAGCCACTGTCTTTGTAAAGGAATTACTCTGGCTTGGGTGATATAACAAGGCCTTGCAGAAGCAGCAAAATAAACCCCACTAAAACACATTCTCTCCCACCTTTTCCAGGATGCAGTGCTCGTAATTCCGGAGAGGACTGGTGCAAATAAAGACTTCAGTGCTGAAAAGAAACAGCGTTATTTATTATACATTATACATTCCTTAGCAGTGCATCAGATGATGGAAAAGGGCTGCGGGGTGCCAAGGGTCCTTACTCCTGCATGCGGATCATCTCCTGCAGGGCTTCCAGGGCTCCTGGAATGGGATCCAACCCTAGAAAGAAGCCAGGTGATTCATAGACACTGGCTACCTTAGCCTGCAAGAGACAGGAGGACAGTCAGCAAAGCCCACCCGTGCCTCTATGTGAGCTCTGAGCACCTCAGCTGTCCGCTTACCCTGGGTGTAACAGCCATCAAAGGGCAGTGATGCTTCAACCAAGAGGGGACTGCAGCATTTCTCACCTTCTGGGTTCCGGTTCAGGCCCACAGGAAGGAGAAGCTCCTCTCTGGTGGCTTGTCTGGAGTGGAGGCAGAGCTGATCCTGACCCTGCGCAGCACCACAGACCTACAGCTTGGCTGGCTGATGTCTGGTACGGGGGGGCTCACGGCTCCCCCCTTCCCAGCAGGTCTCTCCCTACTGACTTACGGAAAGCGAAAGGCACACGTTCAAGGCTCCTGCTCCTGCCCCAGGAATCTACCAGGGCTGAGGGGGCAGCAGCCACATCCCAGCAGCGTTAAAAGGGCTGAATCCAGACCTAAGCTTCATTCTCAAACAGAGAACCCTAAACCATGTGAATCCCACATTCCCTGGGGTCACAGTGAGCTCCAGAGGTGTCAAGGCAGCATTTTCCACTAGCTTAAAGTCAGACATTCCCACAGTTCGGCAAACTTCATTCTCTGTGAGTATTCTTCAAACTGGCAGCTTCGCTTAGGAACTGTACCAGATTGCTTTATAGTCCAGCTGATGGGCTCCTTGCTCTATTTCACCAGTGGAGCTTGAACATAAAGCCCATTTCAATTACACAGCAATGAGGAGTCAGCATTAAACAAGTCTCCTGGATCATGGAGCTCTCTCAGCTATCGTAGTTTACCACTACTCATAACTCAGCAGCCAGACATGTGAAAGCACTGCCTGATTCCTCATGCAGATCAGAAGAGTTAAGGTGACGACGTGGAGATCTGATCTGCTCAGATCCATGCTTCCAGGCAAAGCCTCATTGATTTCAGCAATTCCCTGGAGCTCTTCCCGAGGAGATTCTATTGCAGAACCAGGGCTCGTATCTGATAGCTCTTTTATCCACCGCAAGGGTGGATAACGGGCAAGTTTCCAGCATGTCACGAGCAAGTCTGGCTTTGCCGGAGAGCAAAACTGGAATTGATGGCTTTTAGAACCAAACCCCATTTTACCCACCCAAAACTGTGACAACTCGTTCTCGTGCCATCGTTGCTGAAGGTTTCCTTCTGACAGAGCGATGTTCTGCAGGGATGCTCCCGCACCAGCCTGGCAGAACTGTGGTCTCTCTTTTTACAGCCACAGTATTCACAGAAAGGGGCTTTAGAAGTTTATACTTGTGGCAAATGCCCCTAAACCAGCCCAGAGATGCAGAGGTGACTGAAGGAGACACACACACAACCACATGCACCTGATTTCCTTAGGAAGCCAGGCTAATAACGAACAGTGGGGTAAGAGCTTTGTGCCACTGCTGATCTGCATGGGATTCAAACCAGTTACACGGTTACTGCACTGACACACCTCAAGGTCTGGGAAGGAACAGGATGAGCATGAACCAAATTAGGGAATGGGAATGCCAGAAATAGAACAGGACATGCCTTTCAGGACAGATCAGATTGTAGCCCTTCCAAATAAGAGCAAATAAAAAGCCACGATCCCTTAATTACCTGCCTCTTTTTTGATCCCTGTAATGGGATTTGCTTAAGGAATGCTCACGTAAGCAATAAATCATGTTTGGTTCTATAAATGATAAACAATTCATGCCCATTCCCCATATACACAAACTCCAGGTTCAGGAAGTTTTGAGCATCCACAGTCATCCATTGGAGCTCGATCACTTTGGAGCCAGCACTCCTGTCTGGCACAGGGTGCAGGGGCCTGAACCTTGCCATGGAATGGGAGGGAATCGATTGTGAGTTTTCATTTTTCAGCAGTATTAAAACCTCTACAGGCCCAGGAGAGCATCTTAAAACGAGCAATGAAAGCGTATGGCACAGCCTGGATCCGCATCCATTCCATCTTCTTACAGTCCCTGAGCGTCCAGAGGTAACCAGAGGGAAGCCTGAAGTCTGCATTCACACTGCCTTGAGCTTTGCCTTGCAAATGTCTCTGATGTTCACTCACTCGTTAGCAAACATTCAAACCAGAAACCATTTGCAGGGATCGGGGGGTACCACCAGCATTTTACATGGTCCTGCGTGGTTTAAATACCACGCACGTTGCTTGTCAGAGGGCATGATCTAGGTGTGGGGTTGCATTAGCTGTGCAAACACAGAGAGAGTATTCTCATCCTGCTAGAGGTGCATTAGTACTTACGGAGTGTTCAGAGAGCTTTCAGTTACTATGCACCTTATTATTATTATAATAATGTTAAAATTATTACTTCAATAATGGTAATATTACTTTTTAATAATAATGATATCATTTTAAGTTATTACTGCCACATAGTGCTATGCATACCCCAGAGAGGTTCACGAGTAGGTAAGGAACAAGCTGAGGATGGTTCAGCAAACAGTTTCATCCAGTTAGTTTGAAGAGAGAATCGGTCTTTGCCAATTAATTCCCGCACACACTTCCCTGGAGAGGGCAGGAAATCCTCCTGGAAGAGCTCCTTATTTCCATACAAATGAAGGCAGGAAACAGCCCTCCAGGAGAGTGACACCCCCCCCACCCCACCCTCCGCTTTGCATCCCCGCAGTGGGCAGGCAGAGATTTCCTCTGCTCCCCCCGCGAAGGGCACTCACCGCCAGCTCCTGCCGCAGGCCGCCGTACTGCTCCCGCACCGAGAAGCCGCTCCGCGCCGCCAGCTCCACGCGGGGCTCCGCGGGGAAGCGGGCGCTGAAGCCCCGCAGCACCGCGCCCTCGAAGTCGGCCACGACGCCGTCCATGTCCACCAGCACCCGCAGCGTCCCGGCCATGGCCCCCCCCCGGCGCTACCCAGCGAGAGGCGTGGGGGCGGCGCGGTCTCGGTATGCATGAGCATGGGCGGGGAAGGCGCGGATTGGGGGAGCCCCGCGCCCCAGGGCCTCGCACCGGTGTCGGGGGGTACTTGCAAAGGGTGCGGAGAGGAGCAAAAGCCGCCCCAGGCTTCTCGGCACCAGTGCCCCGCTGCACCCGAGACAAAGGGGGCAGCGGATGGAAGGGCAGCCCCGCTCGGCTGAAGCCTCAGCAGATGTTAAAGGGGCATTAACGAGTTCTGCAGGGTGTGGGGCTCGCATAGGAAATGGGATTTGGGCGGTTTCCTCCTCCAAGGGCAGAAAACAAGTGGGCCCGAGTTACACTGGGAGCCACACCACGGTTATCAACCACGAGGCACAGCACCCCCAGCTGCAGGAGGGGAGGAGCATGTTCGAGCAAATCCGGTTTTATAGGTTAAGCACCCGGCTACGCCTTCCCAGGAACTGGGCTGGAAAGCCAGGGTATTTTCAAGCATTGGTTCTTCGCTGGGAAGGGTGGAGATGGAGCAGTTACACCAGCGCTGTGCAGAGCCATTTGGCTCATTGCGCAGCAGATCCCCTTCCAGGACAACAGAGACCTTCATGGCTTGCTCTCTCCTCCCCTGTTAGGGGCTGATTTTCACGAGGAGAATAAATGCCCCTCTATTTTCTCGAGAGAAGAAAGCATTTGGATAATCAGCTTACAGAGATCACACCATACCCCACACTTCTCTGATCTAGGAGATAGGAGCAAGCCAAACACCTTCTTCAGAGGAAGATAGCAACCCCAAACCAGGTACACAAACACTCCTCCGCTGCATCCCACCTCTGTTAGAGGCTGAGCCAAGGCCGACTGAGAAGAGAGTGAAATAAAACCCACACAGGAAACACTGCTTCAAAACTTCTATATTATTTACTTGTAAGCAACAGTCCAGCTTTGTGAAATTACAACACACACTTGAAAGGATGAGATTTTTCACCTCATGGTCAAGCACCAGCATGATCATGCACAGCATTGAGTCAGTTGTAAAAAAAACGCCCTGTCATTGGTATTGGTTTCACTGATCCACTCCACTTCACTGAATAAAGTCTGAAGAATTCCCCTCCGACATCAGGCCAGGCGGCTCTGCTCATCAGCCCTATTTGGCACATACCCTGCTTCATAGTAGTCCAGTATCAAGTGTTTTGATTCTACAGTGTATTTTAAAGGCAGCATGGTGTACACTAACCACTTCAGGATTCACATGGCACAGCAGGGCTCAAGGCATTTAACCACAGGCAGTCAATGAAGCCTTTTAGGTCCCCAAATCCTGCATGTGGAGGAAGGGACTGCTCTTGCTGATTGTTTGCTGGCCTCTTTAACCAGGATTCTAGACCCTTGTAAAGCTAAAGGGGTTCTAAAAAAACCTCAGTACAAAAACCCTCTAAGCACACTTCGAACCAATCTACTCTCCTTTGAGTTACAATGACGATACTTCATAAAGCTTTCCCTCAAGTCTATCACTAGAAAACACTCATGTCACTTCCAGTAGATCTGGGGAGGGGAAAACACAGGACAGAAGTGGGGAGAGAATAAAAGCAACCCTTGATCTCAACAAAAGATGGGAGTACATAAAGTGCTTCTTTTTAATGAAAGAAATTGGAGATGTACAGTCAGGCTCAAGTTGTGCAGTTCACAAGCATGGGGGGGAAAGAAACAAGACACGAGTTCAAAACAGTCAGGAAGGGAAAGGTTTAACCGAGGACTAGGCTGGACTTGCCACCGGGTGGATTTCTCCTGGATGGTGCTGGTGCTACTGGGCTAGGAACAGGTGCAGCAGGCAGGGATTTCTCTTCACTCTGACCTGGGGCAGCTTCTACATCAGCCTCAGTGATTTCTAGAAGAAAAGAAGCTTTTAAAGTGTCTGATGCAGATGATGAAGCCACGTTTCATGGCTTAGACAAAAGAGCAACTCCTCTAAGTCTTCTTCAGGCTGACACAGAGTGCTGCGGTAACCCGCTGGCAGGGCAGACTGCAGCCCTCGGAAGTGTTCCAGATGAACTCTGATGCCTTAAGGTTTGGCTTTAGGCATTTAAGAGCCACATTCACTCAGCTGCTATTATGGAACCCATCAGTTTTTCATATATATATATTAAATACAAGCAGCTTAAGTCTTAAGTCTTGTCAGTATTATTAGTCAGTGTATGACTGTGCCAATTGTAACTCAAATCTGAGCAGGTGCTGGAAACCAAGTCAACAGAGGCACCAGGACTTGGAAGCAAGAGCTCAAACTACATTCCCAATATCATGAACTAGAGGGAAGAGCATCTGCCACACACTTCTGAGGCTTCACAGAGACAGACCAGGGAACAGCCATGCACGGGGAGGCTCCGGTTGTACACCCCCCGGGAAGCACACGATAGATTAATCTATCTAAATGCTTCTGAACAACCACAGGTGAAGACAGGACACGGGAGGAATCTTCATAGGAAGCACTTTAGATACTGTAGCAAGTAAGTAATGGATCTGCTTCACTGACAGTTCATTAAGGAGCACATCAAATACATCAGCAGCTCGTGTTTTTATAAACTAACACAATCATGTAATGAGTCAAAGCCCAAATCAGCACCAAACAGCCCCTGATACTTGGGGGGATGAAGGGAGTGGAGCTTCAGCATCAGCTCTGTGAAGATGAACTTAAGAGACCCCTTTTAGTTTCATTCAATCACTAGTTCTTGGTTTGGAGGATTCACCATCACCACCACCTCAGAATCATGGAATAGTTAGGGCTGGAAAGGACCTTAAGCTCATCCAGTTCCAGCCCCTGCCATGGGCAGGGACACCTCCCACTAAACCATGCCACCCAAGGCTATGTTCAACCCGGCCTCGAACACTGCCAGGGATGGAGCATTCACAACTTCCCTGGGCAGCCCATTCCAGTGCCTCACCACCCTTAAAGAACTTCCTCCTTATACCCAATCTACCTTCATGATTTAGTAAATCTTGATCCTGTTCCCTCTCCCTTTTCCAGCTGAAGACATTTTAGTCTCTCCTTACAAGATAGCTACTGCATCCCTTATATTTTCCCTTGCATTCCTCTGCCCCTGTTTTACCTCCACTCCACTCTGCTCTTCACATGTCCAGAACTGCATACATGATTCAGGATGTGGATATATCATTGTTTACAGAGGCAAAATGATGTCTTGTTCCCCATTCTCTCCTTGACAACATTTCAGAGTGTCAGAGAACTTCGGTAACAGGACTCAGATCCTGGGAGTTAACTGCTGCAGAGCTGAACCCAAGGCTGGCATCATTTAGGTGTTGGGTTCACCCCCCCAATGCATTACCTTATACTTACTTACACAAAAACTATCCTGCCACCTTTTAAGCTGCCTGCCTTATTTAGTTGAGGTCTCCTAACAATAAGATTTTCTTACCATCAGCACAATTTGGCTACTTGAAAGAACTAATGTCACCAACAGGATTGGAGACTTCACTGTTCATTACCTTTTCCAGGTCACAGAAGAAGGCACTGAATAAAACCAGCCCCAGCATCACTTCCCATGGCTCATTTTTCCAACATGAAAAGCAATCACTAAGCCCTACTCTTTGCCTCCTATTCTTTAGCTCCCTTTATGTCTAAAGGAGCAGTTTTCCTCCAATCCCATGGCATTGTTGATGCAGAATTTTATCAGAAACACTGAAACCCACTCATGTGCACTGAACCCCCTGCATTCATGCTTCTAATAATCTCAAAGAGTTCCAGCAGCTTAGTATAGTCTGCATGAATCAGAACAATCTACAAGATAGAGTCTTTGCTGCATTCATTAACTCACATCTGAACACCACAGTTGCTATGAAGCTTGAAGCTGTGCAGCTCATGTGTACCACTGCCTGCTTACTCAGCAAGCTGAGAACAGCTCAGGCCATCCCCACTGCTCATATAAAGCTGAATGCTTCATTGTCTGCACCTTCAGCAGACAGTCCAAGTACTGTGCAGTACTCCCAATGATGATCTGTCCACCAAATGCCAGACTCCACCTTCCTGTGGATCATGTAGAGTCAGTCATTGGTGACAGTCAATCGAGGGCTGCCTGGGTCTCCTTAGCTGGTCACAGTGGTTAGGCACGCAGCGCTAACTGAATCACGCAAGAAACATGAATTACTAGCACAGGAGGCCTTGGGGGAAGTTTCAACAGCATTTAGAGGCTCACTTGGGCAGCTGATGTTCACATTACTGCTTCCCACATAATCAAGGCATAGGTAAGTCCAACCTAATAACTAAAGTAGTAAATACAACAGGATGAGATCAAATGTGGAAGTTCTTCCCTTATCAGAAAGGGTATGATCTCTGAAACAGCCTCCTCCTGAGCATATTGCAAACCATTGGAAACTGATGCACAGAAAGGAACTACAGCTTCCAAGCAAGCAGCAAGAACACTGAAGCAAAAAGGAACAGGTTTTCTTCCCCTAGACAGGCATGAATAATAAAGATGCACACACCTGACACCTACTTGGGGTTTTACAATCAGTTACACACAGAAAATCATTTCCAAATTCAAAAGAATAACCATTTTGTTTTAATGATGGGAACCCATTAAGAACCTGCTTATGCAGTGAACTGTTTTGCCTTGGAGGTGCATTCATTCAGCCTCGAGACAAGTGCCACAAGTGGGATGTTCACCAGCTCCTGCCTGCCATCTCACACAGCAGGAACATCAAGTGCAGTGACACAGCCAGCTCAGCAAGATGCTGCGCTGCATTAAGCTCTGATACCTGAAGCTATCAACAGTAGAATTTAACTTAACAATCCATCAAGGTTCTCAGGTATCTGCCACAGTCACCATTTTCACTTTCTACTCCTTCCTAAGCACCATCTGTGGAAGTTTAACATTCAAACCCCTGCCTGTCATTTTTACTTCATCTTATGCAGCTACAGATATGCAATTTGAGTCACGGCTACAACAGCAAACACCCCAGTTACTGACCAGTAACAGAGCCCTGCGTCTGCTTCCTCCCTTCCCATCTCCACTTGCCTTACCACTGCTCGCAGGCTCTCATCTGACCCCATGTGAGCTCATTAAATACCAGGAGAAGCAGCAGAGCCCTCAGATCAGTTTACTCCTGTTAGCAAACCACATCCTCCTACTTGAAACATAAACTCCAGCTGCTTACAGTGCTAATTAAGATCAGACAGACATGGGAAAGAAACACTGAAGAAGCCTGTACCGTTTGATTAGAAGCAGCCAGACTAATTTGGGGCACAGATACCACTTAGAGGTAGGTAAAACATTCAGAGAATACTCTTCCCCCTCCCAGCAGAAGTCTTTTCAGGACATGGAGCTGCTAATGGCTTTAGTGATTTCCCACAACTCCTAGGTGTTGAAAGCAGCACTTGGAAAGCAACAGTCAACATGCACATTCCTCTGGTCAGGAAGTAAGCTACTCTTAAGGTCAGACTTACAAAAGAGAGATTTCCAGCCTCAGAGCTAAACAAAACCCTTCAAGGTTACCATGCACGCTGCAAGGGGAAATGGCCGTTTACACCATGTTTGCAGTATGCAAATGAATTTCCTTGACAGAAATCAGCACTTAAAAAGCCTCAGGAGCTTAAAAGCCAGTAAGTGCAGACACTTCCAGGTGCAGTTACTGGGTTTGATTATTTTTGTGAATGTAGTGTTTGCTGCAGGAGACAACAGGAAAATGAACTGTTAAACTCAGTTGACTGTACTATTGAATTATAAACTACTAGAAGAGCAGTGCAGCCTCAATCACTGAGCTCTGTGCAGAATGTACCCACCTTGCCTTCTAGTGCTTATACAAATCTGGACACCAACTGCTGCTGGCAAAATAAATGAACAGGACTGTTCTCACTTTTAACCTGATGGCTACCAGGCACTCCTCCAGCGTTTCATCCCACAGCCACGCTTCCACTAAAGCAGTCGGCTAACTTTACTGATCTGATGGGTTCAAGGAACAATCCTGAGCTGTCTCTCTCCTGACACATGACCATTTATATATGCTGTGTCCTCTTCTACTGCAGAAGTCCCCAACTGCAAAAGGCTTTCATTAGAAGAGTCTGAAGGAATTACTCACCGAAAGTTTCACCACCACCATCTCCTCCCTAGAAGAGAGAGAAACACATTAAATATCACACTTCACAATGTGTTTTCCCCTTCCATCAAGAGGCTACTTCAGTACTCTACATTATGACCACAGTGGCTGGGCAACACCTTCCAATTGCCAGGCTCAGTGGAGCACTTACAGTCCAACAACAGGCTCTTTGGCACAGATATCAGAGTGGTGGGTTCTGCATACAGATTTCTGCAGATACCATGGGTTTGTGAGCACCAGTTCTTACAGAATGACTAATGTAACTTCATCAGCTGTTTATCTGGCACGCTTCTTAATGTTTAAGCAGAAAGATACTACAGAAGCAATCCCGATTGCCTCTAACATGTGGCATTGCGCTTGCTCTCACACTGTGAAGGACATGGGTGGGCAAGGACACTTATGACAAGACATCACCCTCCATGAGGCAGCAGACAGTAACCAGGACACTCTAACTGCTGAGCAGCAGTGACAAGAAATTAATAACGTATTCACAGCAGTTCAGTGTCCCCTCCCTTCAACTAAGCAACTCTTTCCAACACCAGTACTTATCTGTTAGCAAGGCCAAGAGCATTTCTTCCATCCCTTTGTGAAACACATATCAGTTTTTTGCAAGGTTACTGATAAGGCTCCCTTCACTACACAAACAGCAAAAACCATTCCTTTCACAGTGAATCTCTTCACAAGCTGCAATTTGCCACAAAGATACAGAGAAGTCCTCCAGCAGCAGCCAAGGCTCCCCAGTGGCAGGAGGCTTTAGCAACTTCCATAGATTTAACATTGTTTATTACACAGTAAAACTGCAGTCATCAGGATATAAAATGCACAGAGACTCATAGAAATACATTGACTTAAATCTCAGATGAGGCTACAAAGCACTAGCTCCAGCTTCTGCTGTTCGTAGCTGTAACCACTGTACAAAGTTAAAGTATTCCACATTGGAACTGTCTGCAAAGCTGGGAACTACAGTATTTAATACAATTAAGTAGAAAATCAACTGAACAGTTTGAGCTTTCTGTGGTAGCAGCTCTCAATTTAATCTTACTTACACTTGCTAAACTGGAACAATGTGCTTCCTGCAAGACCACTTTTGTGGCTCATAGTGCTTGTTGTTATAAAAAGCTACAAAAAATGGGTTGTGATGATCAATGCCAATTATCAAACTAGAACTTGCTCTTTAACATCCATGAGCCAAAAGGTTCTGCCACAACATCTGAGATCCACAATTTACCTGCCCAGCTCTTTTCAGAAAATCTAAAGCTGGAGAGCTGTAAAGAACAAGGTTTCTTCTTTCCCCACCTCTAGAATTTGTTCAGGCAAGTGCCGCCCATCCTGGTTCCTGTTTTCCTATGTTCAGAGGAATTCCTACACTTCATCCTGGTTTTGGTTTTCCCATTAAATATAATCATACCTCAAGCAAATCCCACGTTAACAACTCCAAGTCATGCTCCATATTGCCACCAAGCACAGTTTATCTAGCAAAGAACACACCTGATGACAGTAACAGAAATAAAACAAGCATTCATGCTACTGAGCTAAGTACTTGTTGGGATGTGAAACCAAGTCCTTCATCAGATCCAGTTTGGTGTAGGTAACTATTGTTTAGAAAGTCTGTTAAAAACAGAATTACACACATTCGAAGCTGATTTCACCCCACTTCATTACTGGCTCATCAACAAGAGCTGAGAGCTGTACAAAGTGGTCCTGTTAGAAGAATCCAGCCCTTCATCAGCATACACTGTAAGACTATCACATGGAAAAGGGAACCTTCAGGACCAGAACAGATTTGAGGCTTCAAATCCTACAGTGTTTCCAACTGTGTGAACAGCAGTGATAAAGCGATCCCACACAGAGCACGAATTGTCCCATTATCAGGCTCTTCCTAGCCAATGTACTGACCTTGGGGTCTACAAAGTCTCCGCAGTTTGCATCAGTTGAGTTTCTTCTTTGTGGCCCAGATGATTCACAGTTTTCTCTGCTTTCACCTGGCTTAGTCCCTACAAGCAGAGATTGATGCTAATCAGGCTGCAAGATAAACTTCCTGGGAAAGCACATCATTGGGTTGGTTTCTTTTACCATTCTTGGAGCTTTAGATAATAACTCTCAAATTGCAGTCTTACAATAGCTTTACATGCAGTTAAGGTCTTATTTAAACAGATGGAAACTGGGGTCCCAGGGCCACCCATACTGGCAGTGCTCTGCAGAGATGGAAGCTTAATCCCACAAAGCTAAACTTCCTCTGAATATCCAAGACCAATCAGTGCTACCAAGACACAAGTTCACCTTATTGTGACTTGCATCCCAAATACAATTCCCTGCTTGCAACACCTATGCCCATAACTTGCATAAAAGAATTCCCAGCCAAGCAAAACCCTGGAAGCAATTCAAAACGAGAAATAAAGAGTCTCATGCAAGCAGACATCATTTATAGCCCTCAACTCCCAAGTGGGAAGCGAAGGCTGGTTTCTACACTAAGCCACCAACAGCTTCAGGCCCATTCAGAAACTGGAATTAGCACATGTCAGCAGCTCTGGGAACAAAGCACTATGATCGTACCCGATGATTTAGCCCAGGAAGGTGGATTTTCTTCAGGAGTTCCAAAGATGCTGGATGCCATTTTGTTCCTTTTCACAGGTTGTTCTTTCGGCTCATCAAAACCCAGGGAAAAGTTGGACCCACCTCCAGGAGGACGCAGCACTCTGAGGAGAGAAAGAGGCAGCTTTACAACCCTGCAGGAACCATTACTGAGTGCAGTCCAACATGTAAAACAAGACTCATAAGCCAAGAGATCATAGTTGGCTCTCATACCAGGCAGTCATACTGTCCAGACAGAAACTGTGCAAGATGACTGTCTTAAGCACTGCCTTTTAACAAATGACAGTGTCGTGTCTTCAGTGCAGCATTTCAGCTCTAAAGGCAAGCTGCCTGCCAGCATCCAAGCCAGACCCTGTAACTCCACTACTTGTCTCACCAGCAACACTTCGAGCCCTGAGAATTCCAACATTAATCTAACTGGCAGCACAGCAAAGACAGGAGCCAAAGTACTGCTTGTATCACTGATGACTGGGGGCTGCAGCCTTTATCCACATTTGTTCCATTGCAAAGACCCTTAAGTCTGCAGCACGCTGCTGGACTAGACTTAAAAGGTGTAATTAAACAGTCTTACGCTAAACTATTATTATTAGGAGACTCATATATATGAGGCTCCAGGTATATAACCTCAATCTACCAATCCTTCTATTAGACAAACACAAAAGAAGCCTGCCTGGTACTTTGTGAGCTATGTTGCAGTCTGCTTTCCAACATGCAGACATCAACCCAAATGAACAGGAGCAGTAAAACACAGCTTTAAATGTAAATTCCTTCAGATCTTATTTTCTTAAGCATGAGATGCTGTGTTACCTGGAGAAGCCAGACAATAGCTAGGAGCATAAAAACACATAAGGAGAATTGTTACAAGCCCCAGACAGATGGGAGTACATCAACAGAACTGGGCTTTAAGACATCCAGTGCTCTGAAACGAAGCCCAGAACACACCTGGCATGGCATACACAAAATAAAGCTAGCACTCTGCAGCAGAGACAGTGCACAGCTTGTCAATGCACCCGACCCAGGGACTGCACACAAAGAACATGTCTGATTTCACAGTGTCATCACCATCAGGGAAAGGGTTTAGATCTTTTGAGACTTCGTGCCTATTGCATTCCAGATGCAACACAAGAACACTTCTCCAGCCCACAGAGATCACAAAGCCCAATGGCAAGAAGAACTGACACAGGTGCAGGGTGTGGGTACTTAGTGTTACTTAACCAGCACACTACTTTTCCTAACAAAATTCTTCTCCAAAGTTCCAGTAACACTCAGCTGTTAATGGGAGGATCCCAGGAGACTATGAAGCGTGTTTTGAGAATCCAGGAATGTTTTTTTATGCCTTGCTTTGTCTTCCTTCTCAATTCAGAGATACAATGTGATGGTCCTGAAGCTTCTTCACCTTTTTTCCCCAAAGAAAATGTCCCCATGTAGGTTTATTTTCTAAGTTACATCTGTTGCAGTAATTTGAAGAACAGACTATTCAAAGAAGGGATTGTTTCCACATTGCAGATCACCTTTATTTTACCAGAGCAGTGAAACCCATACTCTCTTAACAGCACAACAGTTTCCACTGACAGCCTTAATGAAATTAACAGAAGAAGCAATTGAAGGAAGAAAGCCATCACTCACACTGTTAAAAGGGAATAATCCCTCTTGCCAACCTCAACTAAAGGTTCACAGGCTTTATTACGAGCCACTCACAGCCTCAAGACATTGGAACGCGTTCGGTCAAAGCCACATCTAACACTCCAAGCAATGAGCCGCTCTTCAAATCGCACCTGATACCCAGTGATGTTCCCTGCAGATTCACCACAGCTCCATCCAGGAAGCACAATCTTATATTGGGTTTGCTTTGTCTTAAAACGCATCCCAAAAAGCCAGAAGCAAACAGGAAGCAGCTGCTTTATCAGGCCAAAACCTCATAGAAACACATAGGACACGGTCCTCACCAGGCCAGCCGCTCCTGCTGCAGGAACGTGGGTGCCATACACAGTGCCAGACCTACCTGCCAAGTTTTCTTTGTCTCCAGACAGGCTCCAGCTCCCCGACCCCCCCGCAGCTCCCCAGCCCCCGTTTGCCACCGCAGGGCCG
>JANRGW010025122.1:0-17662 GCA_024733675.1 Psilopsiagon aymara | reverse complement strand
ATGAGCGGGCAAGTTTCTCCTGGCATAGACCTGCTCTTCCACCCTTTATGGCCACACTACAGCTCATGAGCCCCCTTCAAAGGAAAAAATGTTAACTTTTCATAAATCAACATACACAAGTACCTACAGGCATAAAAAGGAGGGGCCACTTCCAGGAAGTACTCTCTGAGAACATCTTTCCCCAAACCAGGGAAATCATTCTCCCCATTCTCACTATCCCAATAGCAAAAGATAATCTCATCCCAGCCCTCTTCACTTCACCTTTGCCACATCCTCTAGTCAGGCCTTCCCCCTCCCCTGCAGATGTTCACAATGTGCTCCCAAGCCCAAAGCAGAGCAGCAGTGGCACAGGCAGAATCCTCAACACACCTTCCGCACTGTTGTTCACAATTTAGCTGGGCTAGATGCTCATGTGGTATTTCCCACATGCACAAACATACAAGCCCAGAAATGCTCACACTTTTCATAGCGGCATAAGACCACCATTAAAAAAACAGGTCGTGGTATTTATAATCCTTAGTGAGATTTTATATATATATATATATGCATATATGAATATGAAAGTGTTACCATTTAAGGTCTGCTTTTGAAGCCGATGAATTGCTTCATCATTCAGTACATATAAAAATCAATATATGATATAGAAGGGCATTTCAGATGCACTTCAGTTCCTTCAGAGAAACAAAGGTAGTATGACATTTTTCAGAGCTCAGTAACTCCTGAAAAACTGTCACAATCTTGATGTGCTCTAAATCTGATGATGTAGGGAAAAGAAGTCATGTAAGAGGTTGACAAAAGCATTTCAATCACAGTCGATCTTACAAGGAAAAAAAATTTGTGGCATCGCTATTCAACACATTTCCAAACAAGAATATTTTATTGCAACAAGAAAAACACAGTAAATTTTGTTTTGAAGGCAGCATTATGACTGAAACCATGCCTGGGTAACATATTCTTATGCATATGTTCTTCTGCTGTGCTTTCTCAGTGCCCTACAGGTCTAAAATTCAATGCATTCTGCTATAATGGTAGAACTGGAACAGAAATGCCTGCAAGAGGCAGGGAAATACACCCAGACAGTCATTTTCAAGGTTTGGAGGGAAGGGCCATCATTTCTGTTCCTGGTACAACATCACTTGTTCCTATATTTAAACTCACAGATGAGTACCATCAGCAGCAGCACAAGAGTGGAATTTCTCAGCTAAAAAGCAAAGCATGCTTGTGTGCAAAAGAAAAAAATGTACAAACCAAGATGAACAGTGGCAGGGAAACCAACTGAGCTGCAATAAACACTTGGAGGGGGAGGGGAGTATTGTCACAGCAGCATCGTCTTGCTTCTGCTGCAACAGCATCATCTAGCTGATCTCACTACAGAGCTGAATTGAATGAACTGAACAGGAAGTATAAAGGAAAAAATAGACAAGATATGATTTATTATACACTACACAAGAGCCACTGGTTTAACTGTCTGCCTTTCAGTACATCCTGACAGATAGGGGAAAAAAAAATCAATATTTATCATAAAGCAACAGTAATTAAAAGAAGAGAAGCAAAAACCAAGATGTACTTGAAAATGAAAGCACATTTGGGGGAAGTAATATGGAGGCACCAGTACATCTTCGAAATTTACAAGTTTGTCGCTAAAATATTTAGACAAGACAGACCACCTTTTAAATGTTATGAGAATAGCACATGTGTCCCCTCTAATGAATGGCAAGACTAATAAATCATGAACAATGAAATCATGAGCTCCAAGGGGGGTCTCCGTCTTCATCTGTGACAATTAATGTGTCACCCTCACAGCAGCCCAGAGGCAAATTCCTTATGCAATTTTTTTTATACATCTATTGTTTTGAAACATATATCTTCCAAAATTACATTTGGCATTTCTTTAATGGACTGACTTGTACTCCAGCATCAGAGGTTTAAAGACATCAGATATTTTAAAGGTTGTACAAAGTTCACCTAATTCTCTGTTTTCCTCCCAGTATGGAAGGTTAACTTCAATGCCTTTTCTGCTGAGAGAAGTATTTTTACTTATTACCATTTACTTATTATTTTTTACTCACTACACAGGGAGACATTCTTCCCCAGGTTTGTCACGAATTTTTCAAGATTAAAAGCAGTGCAAAATTGTTTATGGTTCTGATCTATATTCACAAAACAAGGGAATGCAAATGTAAACAAAAGAATAACAAAGGAATGATGAAATATAAATACCAATTCCACAGTATGCACAGAAATCAAAAGGCTCACTTTGGGATGAGCTCATACTATGACTAATTTCTAGATTAGCCCCTGACAATGGCTGATAAATATCATAGTCTGCACAATTTGCTAGCACTTTAAAGTTGCTTTGGTGAAATTTTCTTTAGCACCTTTGTACACTGCTTGTGTGTAAAATTAAATTACTTCAACTCATGCTATTTTCGGGGGGGGGGGGAAGTTCCTCTCTTTCCTCATATATTTTGTGACACCTGCATACAAGCACCACTACTCACATAAGTTTTCTTACTAAAAAAATCAGTTGGATCATTCAGCAGACAAAGCCTGAAAGCTTGTCTCTGCCTATAAACAAGAGAAGAGGAAGAGGTTTATAGTAGCAAATGAGGCTTCTGATGAGGAAGCTGCAGCAGTTTTCTGCCAGGGGGTATGACACCGTTCTTTCCCATCCCACTCCTGCCCAAGGACTGCCATCTGTATAGCTGAGGGAGCAGAAAAGAAATGAGTGTCCTTGCTACTCTCGCCACAGTTCAACCTCAGCATGACTACACCAGCAATAAGGACACCAAAATGTTAAGTCCTAGGATGGATAATAATGGCCTGGATTTTTTATTGATTCACCTAGTAGAAAACAGTGACTAGCAATGGCATTTTTAATGTAACAACACATTAAAAACAAGGGTACTTTTGTACCTCACTTTAAAAGCTGGTAATCTACAGGGTATATTTTGTCATGCCAGTCTGCACTTACAAATGAGAATAAGTCAGTAGGCATGCTGCTGAAAAATTGCCTCTCTTATTCAGGTACTATCCAGAGTGCAAGTTGAAACAGAAATCAAGAATTTTTCATCGTCTAGGTTTTGCAGTATTGGTATCATACATCCAAGCCAGGAGATGCACAAAATGGGAGCAGGTACACGTTTTATAGGGAAGCATTAAAACGGTCTTGACACTGTGAGCTCTGGGAGCCAGCACACCCCTCCTCCTTGGCTACAATTAGAGGTCAGAAATGAAGATTAAAAAAGAATTCACAACCTGACCCTGGTGTCCTACCCAAAGGCTTCAAACTCAAGCTCTTTCACAGCAGAAATAATTTTGCTGCTTCAATGACAGCAATCTCCACAGACACTGAACAACAAGAAGCAAAAAGTGCTATGACAAATGGCTACAAGATCTTCAGCTATAATACAAATTATTTAGGACTTTAAAATTAATATTTGAGATATACATCATGGAGTTCTGAATCAAAAGGAAAAAAAAAGCCCAACTTTTAAATATAAGCAAAGATGGGAAAGTATCTCTGGCTACATTTCAAACTCTTATTATTACTGCAATATGTTAGAAAATTCACAGCACCTTTCTTTTTGCATCAGGCTCTGTGACTGTTTCTTTCATTCCAGGGACTCAAGATGTGACTAACACTGTAAGCATGCAAATGTCACACTACAGCATGACCAGTGCCTACATGCTGGGACCTGAAAGACTTTGGCACTGAGCAAAAAGTGAGGTGGTGAGAATTATATTTGCATGTCAGAAGCTGCTATCAAGTCTCTGGGGGCTGTTCACACACTTTTCTAAATCCCTCTATGAGTACTAGGAACTTACTGCTGGCAACTCCTTCAAACCACTGGCACCCACTGGAGAGGAGACAGCTTCCCTGCAGGCTGCAAGCCCACGAGGATAGATACTTGCCATAGAAAGCAAGGTCTTATTTTTCACATGCCCTGTTACTTCAGCAGCAGGCCACCTGACACCAGCTGGCTATGCATTCACAAGCAGCACAGCAGGAATATAATTTCACCGAGTTGCCTCCTGCCTCTAGTCGCCTGCTGGATGTCCAGGTCCTTGTTGCGCAGGTACAGTAGCATTCATGTGATTCCTGAGGCTTCCTATTACAGCCTAAGTAAAAGGTAACAGAAAATCCTGGTGAGGATCCTGTGGAACAGAAGCAAGCTGAGGGAACAGAAAATACCATTATGAGTTCTATTTCTTCACACTTACACTAGAGAACTCTAGTGGACTACACAAAATTAATGAGGACTTGTATTAAACATGTAGCCACTCCCTCTATATAATGAATACACAGGCATTAAAAACCCCTGCTGCTCTACTCAAAGCAGATGGGGTAATGCTCAGCAGCCCTGGTTTTGAATGCATCTGGTAGCCAAATGTCATCTTTCACAAAGCTCCTTCACAGTCTCAGACAGATGCCACTGGTGTGGCTCTTCAAGCTACAATTGTCACAATGCAAGCCTCCTTGTAAACATCACAGTATGGAGCTCTAACTCACTTAAAACCTTAGCAACAGTTAAAATAGTTTCTCATACTACCTTGCAATAAAATACCTTGGTCTGGATTTGCAAAATTGCTGAGCAAGCTTACTCAAAGAAATTATGCGATGTGAGCCATGTACCTACAAATACATTAGAGATCAGCAAAGCAAACAGGACTCGTGACCAGAACAGTCTTTCATTTAAAAGCTTGCTTTATCACCAGTGAAAAAATAATCACTGCCACAACACCAGAGGACAGTTTCAATTATGCATAAATTTGCATTGAATATTTTCACAATTCTGCCCATTCTGACTTAAGGATTTTCTATGCATTTACTGGTTTTTTTTTTAATTAAAAAATATTATTCTTAGCGTACCACTTTTTCTATGGAAATAGCAGTGGCTAACAGCTCTGCACAAGAAGTATTTATAAACCCACATACATTAATGAATACCTAGGGACTCTTCATTACATGAATCTGTGACAAAGTAATGGCTGATGCAAACGCATATTTTAAGGGCCCTTTCTTATACATAAGGTCCTGCTTACACCAAGGGTGCTGCTGGGGCTAGCGCACCCCCAGCTACTTGGGGGGGACCCTTTGTCTGCTGTCTCATCCCTCCGCAAGCAGAGGGTTGAAACAACGCAGCACAATAGCTCTTGTTAAAGCACATCCACAAGTACAGGACCCCAATAAATTGGATACATGTGAGGGAAGAAGACACTTCATAAAACAGGGATTGTGTTCTTCAGATGTGAAAGGCAGGAAACTCCAGGATCTCCATGTCAATTAATGTGTATTCGTGAACCCGTGTGCCATGACATGGGGATGGAGATGCAGCCACTGTGAGCTGAGAAACACATTTCAAAACAGCAGTCTCATCCCCTGTACAATTTGACCAGGACAGCAGCAATAAGCGAAGGTTGCACTTGAAATTAAATACTCAAAATTAAATACACTCAAATCCAGGAGCTTTCTCACTCAGACCCCAGATGCTGCAAAGAGGCCTCTCAGACAAAAAATAATGCCAGTGCATGAACACAGTGGATCCAACATGTAAGAAAGGCTGTCAAAGGTGCCGGTTACACTAGCAAAAAATCTAAACTATTTTATTGCTCATCTTGCTTTGGGATAACAACAATGCTGTGAGGGAGAGGAGTTTAAAATGTTCTGTTATGCAAACAGAGACAAAACCGTAATTTTAACTTGATTGCATTCCTTTAAACCACCAATTTCTGTAACAAACTTGTTCAGATTATGATCTAAATCCACACAACAAATGCTCCCTATGCTCAAAATAGTGTTTATCAAACACGGACAAATCCATACAAGGAAAAGTAATGGCTCTAAGGGATAAATGCAACTAAAAAAAACCCATCCTTTTACAAATGTGTTGCCTCCAATTTGCATTTGCATAGCAGTACTGACTCCAAAACCTTCAAAAACACAACACAATCCATTAATTGCTTAACTATTATCAACCCTCCACACATAACGAGCACTTTAATTTCATGCCACCTTGTACTGGTAAAAAAAAAAAAAAAACAAACAATTTTTTGAAATATTAAATAATTAAAATACATGACTCAGCTGAGGACCAAACAAGATGTTCATACTAAATTCTGCAAGTTTATTGCTTTTACAGCTGGTTACAAACAGGGATAAAGCTTTGAAAAAGGTTCTTTAAACAGTTATATTTTTCAGCAGTTTTCTGAAGCTATTAAGTTATACTCACATTTCTCTCTCACACACACACACACACCCTTACAATTGTAGGCCTTTGTTAAACATTCTATTAGCTTTTACCATGGTAAAGAAAAAAGCAATGAATTGTGGGATGTCTCTTACTCTGGGGGAGAGGTTTTGAATAGAACAGCTGTCCAGAGGCCAGGCAAAAACACACTCCCTTCTGAGAATAAGGAGCTTTTTGTGGGGAAGTAATAGGAATTGAGAAAAAGAATTTATGGAATTGGGTAGACACAATAGAGGCTGAAGAAAGGTCTTCAATCAAGAGGACGGGAGGAAAAAAAAGGTACTGCAAAAGAGACGGGAGACATCACCAGCTAGACCAGCAGGCAGCAAAGAGCTGAAACAATTGTTTGATAAAAATATATAAACAGTTGCTGGATGAAGGAGAGGAGGAATCAACAATAGCCTTGGCCTGCACCATGGTAGGGGCTCCCTTTTGATTTCCCTTCTTTGGGCTGATACCATCTCAGCAAAAATGACACCACTACCCTGAATACAAACTCAGTGAATGGGAGCGTAAGGCCCTCTCTGGGAAGGTAAGAAATGGAGGCTGGCCTGTTTCTGCAGTGAAAAGGGGCACTGAACCCAGCATTCACTTCAGAAAAGCATATTTTGCAGGAAAACAGAGTCTACGGCTCAGTTTATGTGGTCCAGTATTGCAGACCCACTCTGGGTCCCATCAACTGCAAGATGTAAAAACAAAGCTTTTGCCAAAACATCACACTTGCCTCTTACATGCACCTTAGAAAAGTAGCTCTCAAACAGTGAATATCAGTATTTGAGCTATACAACAAGCAGGTCTCACACTTTCAAAAGGTGTTATTAACAAACACCACCAAAAAAAGCCTGTATTGTAATGCTCTTGAGTGGGTATCCTTGTTTAAGAGTTATTTAATGCTTATCAACATCAGATGCAGGACAATACCCAGGTGGAAAGTACTTTGCCTCTTAAACCATGTCATTTCTCAGGAGCTAGGCAGCTGCTTACACTACAGGGAGGAAGCATAGCATCCTGTGCAGAAGGCTTGCACACCCCTATAGCTACACTGGAGCTACCATAAACACAACAATTTTTGCAAATTTACTTCATGTGAGGTACCTCATCATGCACTTACACAAATATTTTAATCTATATGTTCTAACAGAAATAATGTTAATGCATATGCAGTAATTATGCAGATACAAGCTTGCACCTTTGTGTAACTTTAAGCTGTGATTAACAACCTAGTTTTCAGTTAGACTTCTTCATATTTCTCAGCTGAAACAGAAATAAAAGGAAGTGACAGGTACTGGAGCTTAGAAACTTCCTTAAATCTGGGATGTGAGGTGGGATAAACAGGCAGTGCTCAAATGTCTGAAACTGGATTTTCTTTTGTGGTGGTTGAAAGTTACCCAGGACTTACTGCTTCAGAGACAGTATATATTTCCCCCGATACTGCTTTGACAGTGGCACTAAATGCAGTACTCCAGACAAAAAGTGGATGCTTACCAAATTAAAAAAAAAAAAAAGGAAAATAATTTAAACACCTCCCCTCAAATAAAAAGAATGAGAAAAAACACCACATGACAAAAAACAACCAATGCCACACACACACAGCCTGAAGCCCTGATTCACTGAAACACTTCCACATCCACATCAGTGAAGTCTGATATTATTTAAGCACAAATTTCCCATACTTTGCTGAAACAAACCTGGCACATAGTCCATCCAAAATGCTGAGCAGCAGAAATGAGGCTTGCTACCCCCTTGCACATCTGGTAATCGAAGACTTGACTTATCAAGAGTTCTCTGAGACCAACCCCCAGCTATTCCTGCCAACCACCCCAATGCCACCAACACCTATAACAAAGCTCTCCAATCTCCTGAAATAGGCACTGGACTGTAAGGCAGAGAATTCATTTCACTGCACCTGCACTGTGCAGACAGGAGATAATTTACAATAATTTGTCAGGATTAACCTTTTGATAAGGCATAATTTTTTTTAGATTTAAAGCACTTTATAGAGGTGCAAAGGTTCATTTATATTAAGCAAATGCTGCATCAGAGTAGCAAAAATTCCAATGCTGAGAAAGGCTACGACTCTGCTGGCCTTAATCTCTATTGCAATAAAATGATGCTTGGCATTTCAGCATGGCAAGATAGGATCCATAACTAACCATCATTCTTATTTAGCTTTGTAAATGTCAAACAGCATAATTAACAGGAGATACTCATGGGTTCACACATTCCATATGCAGAGATTTATGTGGGCTTTGCATCACCAAACACTGACAAGCTATTTGTAGGCACTTGTTTTAAAACTGCCTTTATAGTTTCCTCATATTCAGTGCAGCCAAACAGAATGAGTCAGATCTGCACAGTGTGGTTAGCACTCATGACCTTATCCAAGTAAATTAATAACTCACAGTGTTGATTCGTTATCTTTTCACATTCTAAATCCAGCTGCTTATAAACAGTTAAAAAAAAAAGTTTCACGGTCTGCTGTTCACATGCAACTTTTATTCTTTCTCAAAAACCAGCCCCTAGAAGCCTACAGCAAACACTACCCAGCTCTCAGCCATTCACACCACCTACATTTATACTTACAGCTTTTTTTAATTCACTCTACTGAAGTAGGCAGGTATTTTTAGCCATGCTATGATGCATGTTTAAAAACTGATTAAAATAAATACTCCTACAGCATTCCCATTTCAAGACTACTACACATCCCACATGCTCTTCCACTGGACCAAACCACATATAACATGATGCCAAAATATTTTCTTGCAAAAGAAATACATCCAAACATCACCCAACCTGATAGTTTGCCAAGAACCCAAAGCAATCACTAGTCGTTGAAAATGAAATGTAGTATTCTTCCTTGCTAGTACAGAGGGGAAACCCTTCCACACAAGAAGAACAGGCCCTAGATATGACACTGCACCACATGTTGAATCTATACGCACCACACACCATATAATAGAGATGCAAGAAGCAGGATCACACAGTTGATTCTCATGTGCTTCATTAAACCTAATCGCATTCTAGTTTTGGTGATAAAATCTACTTGGGAATAATTTGACACCTAAAAAGCAACTCTATATTTTCAGTTTAACTTTCTGGCAACAAGTATTTTGAATATTTCAACAGCATTAAAATACTTTAACAGTATCTAGATTCACACATAAGAATATGCCTAATTACTAACATTAAGTCTGTCAGCCTTCAAACTTGCTGCTGTCTCTATCAAGCAAAGTAAATATTATTTTCAGTACTTTTTCTTTCAAATTACTACCTTGCTCTCTTCTTTGGAATGTGCAGAACACCTAAATATACATCTAGCTGTTAAAATCACATTTGAAAATCAATAGAATATTAGAAGTGAAATCTCTGGACAGAGTACAGATTCACCTACCAGCTACAACTAAAGCCAGACACTTTGCATGCCTTACCCCAATTCAGGGAATTGCTTTTTATTCAGAAGAAAATCAGTTCCTACTAAGGTCTCAGTATTTGCCTTAGTAGGAATGAATGCAACCGTGCACTTAAATACTGTACCAAAACTAAGGTCTTAATACTTATCCTCACTGGGTGGACAGGTCTACCAGCATGCAGCACAAATTCAGAAACTAAGACATAGGTTCTCTCTTCTTGTTTGGAGAGGAGTTTAATTTTGTTTTAACTTTTTTACAAAGGGAAAGAAAATAGAGCAAGTAGAGGACAGAAAAAGAGACCATTTAGGGGTTTTGTTGGGAGAATCCAGTTTTTAATCCTCATTTTTAAAGAAAAATTCGGAAGATAACTACCGAATTCTATTTACTGTTTCTGTTCTTCAGCTACAGAAAATTAAACAACTATTCAAAAGAAAACACCCCATTACTTGAAAAATCATGGAGAAAACACTGCTAAACAGAAAAAGTTTTTTGTTAATGAACTAGAAGTGAGGGAATAAACCTCTACACATAGAAAGCATTCATTCCTCAGATGATAACTTGGACACCAGATTCATCACTGTTTCCCAGCAGTAGAATTTCTTTCTATGCAAAGAAAAAGAAATCATGTTCATATGCTTCAAATATTTGTACAGATCCTTAACTCCTACCCTATTATTAATGTCACTAAGTTCACAAGCTTCCATGAGCAATTACAAAATACAGACTTGAAGACACACATTTTGTTCATCTCCGGACTCATTTAAACAGGTCTCTAACTTCCAGGAGAGGATGATAAAATGCAGCCAAAGACAATGAAATAGTGCTTATCTACAGCACTACGTATTTTTAATAAGTATAGAGGGGAAGAGGGGAGAAAAAAAAAAAAAAGTAAAGCTCTTCATGAACTTCTATCTTAATAATAATATAAAAATAGTTTAAGTCAAGGGACTTCAGCAATTTTAATCACTATTTGCATAAGCATAAAATAAAAATCAAGCTTGCTATTTATACATTGTTATTATCCTTAAAGAAAAAGTAATTTTCATATTAGTGACCTTCAAAGCATTTTTATTTGAAATGAATTATCCTCACAACAACTCCAGCACGTTACCAGAAATTCTATTTATATTTAGTGAATGTGATAGACTCTGCTGGTGACCATGCCCTGCAGAGCTTAGAATTTGTAGATCTTCACTGACTACACCCACTGCTGTTTTGTGTCAGAAGATGAAAAACAAGCTTGCCTGTCTTCTCTTCCAATTTGCTCTTAGTTTTGAATGGAATAGCTACTACACTGAAGTAAATGGAAAGAAAATATCCCCTCTGTATAGGTAGACTGCCTTTGTCAAATGCTTACACAACAGGCATAAATCCAGCAGCCTCCCACCATTCAGCAAGCTGATTTTTCTCTGTAAGGTCAGCAGTAAAGCTACAATTTTTTTCACCTTACTGAAATTTCCTCAATCCTAAATAAGCTCATTCCTCATCCTTCAGTCAGTTTTAAACTCAATATTATGTAATAGTTCAATATTTTATTGATATGCATTTCCAAAATAAAAACATATTTTATCAGTTTTCCAGAAAGAGGCCTAATTAATAGATTTCTTTTTTATCTCTAAATAAAATTATAAGTATCTATTTTGCAGTTTTTCTCTCCCAGTTCATACAATCAGCTGTTAGGATTTTATTAGATCATTTGGATATTGAAAAGAACTAGGAAGTTAGGCCTACCCAACCATTTAGCACAAAAAAAACACCCAACCTGGAATCAAATTACCAACAAATCCTCATTCTGTTTCTCTATGCATGTTTCTTCCTACTCTTTCACCAATTTAGCCTTCTCTTAATGCAAAAATGTTTTCTGAAACAGCAGTTGAAACAAAACTGCTATTTCACTGGTTTTTAGACCAGAAAACAAAACCCAGCAACACACAAAACTAATGGATGTAACAGAAAAAGCAGAGTAGCTGTATTTACATAATACAGAAGGTGAACCCAGAATAGATAACACCATCCCACCCATATCTCCATGAAAGCACAAACATGCTTAATATCTTGACTTCACTCCTAATACTGAAATCCTCCATTGGAACAATTTCAACTACAGACATAGTATATGCTGTATGCATCCTGATTTGTCTGTAGGTATGGTAAAACTAGGTTTCAGTTACTCCATCAATAAAGGGAAAAAGAAAAAGAGGAAAAAAAACACATAAAACCCCCAAACACACATAGGCCTGCAGACAACAGCCTGGAAGGGAACAAGGAAAGGCTTCAAAGGCTTCATGTGCTGCTTTTCAGGATTTTCATTGCAAAGTCTGCACAAACAAAAATCACCAGATAGAACGAGAAGGGCGTTTGCTTTCTAGGTCTTACAGCTAGTATTTCAGTGAAGAAACAGACAATGTGGTACTGGGGTCTTTTTTTCTCCAGCCAGTGCAGGCTCAGGAAGACACCCATCTTTATTCTCCCCCGACCAGCCTCTGACTATGCTGGTAATATACCTTGCAGAAGAACATAATACAGCAATGGGACTCAAAAGGTAAGCAGAGCAGCACTAGAGCCTTTGGGGACAGATTAGACAGCATAGGAAATGCTGACAACTCATTCTGACATCCTAGCCCCACTCCCACCATACAGCAGAGAGCCTGGCACAGGCCAGCTTTGGGGGTGGCACCAGCAATAAAGGCTCCTGAGCTCCCTGAAAGGACAGCCCCTGTCTACACCACACATTCCAGCGTCTCCTCTCCTGCACCAGCCCAGCCACTACTGTCTCTTTCAGTTCACATTTCAACACCTAACCTGGTTAAAAAAACAGTTAGGGGATCATTTATTTGCACTGAAATCATCACCCTGTGATTCAGAAAAAATTAAACCTTCTCCTTTTATGGCAGAGCAGTAGGTGACAGCAGGATTACTGTGCCATGTGGAAACCACATGAGATGACAGCTATTTTTAAGAAAAGAAGTAACTCCTCCTTCAAACTCTGATCCAAAGCATTTCTTCACCTTCTACTGAGGAATTTTTCCTATCTTGCGAGAACACCACAAAATAAAACCCACTAAATTTAGAAAGTTTCTCAGTTTAAGCAAGGTGATTTTCCTAGACAGCACTTAGAACAAGAAGTCAAACTTATGTTCTAAATAGCTTAACAGACCCCTGTTTATATTATTTTTAGCTCAATTAATACATTTCTAAGTTTCCCAGAAACACATTTTTTCCCCCTAAGAGTTACTATGTACCAGATCTGTTTCATTCTTCATACATAGCAAAGAAGCAAGATCTCAGCTTCAAGTGTCAAATCTAACTGTAGAGGTGTAAATCTAACATCATGTCATAATTTCTAATCTCAGACACTTGACAATATGTAAAGGCTCCACCTAGATACAGACTAGTGCCAGAAACAGAGGGCAGACTTCATTTCAATTTAAATGGGCTTGCCTGCAAAGTATATTGTTCTTCTCAGAATAACAAGTAGGAATATCCTATAGATTATTTAAGCATTAACCACAAAATTGAGAAATAAAGCATTGTATAGATGCAAAAAGACGGAGTTAGTGGTGAAAGTATGTTCACTTACAGCACAGTGATGCATGTGTTAAAGCACTGGACCAGAACACACCAGTCAGCCAGTGTGTCATGACTATCTTAAAATAAAATTCTTATTTGGATCACTCTAAAAAGTACTTTAAAAAAAAATAAAGAAATAAAAGGAAACACCTAAATAAATCTCCACTAAGTACTTTAACTGGACAGAGAAATGAACTATGACTCTCAAATAATATCCTTTTTAAAAATGCTCAACTAATAACTCTCCATTCCGTCACTGAAAAGAAATTAGGAAAATATATTATTTCTCAACAGATCTTTTTCTTAGGAAACACCACCTTTCAAAATGCAGTACTGATATCTTTGAATTCAAGACTTATCAACAGATTATCCTTTATTCAACACAAGACGAACCATTCTTTAGTATCCACTGAATAAGAAAAGATCACTTAATAAACATAATATTTATGCGCTATTCCACTCTCATCTGATACCATGGACAAGACCCAATTTATCAGGCATATTTGGTACCACCTGCATTTCAGCAAGTTTAGCAGGTACTGTTTGAAAAGGCAGGACTCTGCATTATTCTCATTCTCTTCTCTCAGCATCGCTCGAATAATCCAGCACAGAGGTTTCTGTACAGCTATCAAGCACTGACAACTTCTCAGAAGCCCTCTCTTTCCCAGGCTGACTCTGAAGGGGAAAGGGCAGCTTGCAGCAAAGCCATCCATCACTTTCCCTAATGAGAATTTTGAATGCAGGCACTTCTTTCAGGCAGACTCCCATCACAGAGAGCCTGGAGTATGCTGTTTGCACTCAGAGCCAAGCATAACGGCAAAAGAGCCACATGGTCTCAACTTGCTCTTCCATTTTGACATCATGGAGAGGGGGAAGAGGTGCAGCAGGGGAAGGAAGGAAAAAAAAAAAAAAAAGCATAAGCTTCTCTTCCAAAGCCATCAACAGAAAACAGAGTCATTTTCTAGCAACCCAAACCCCAGTAGAACATGAGCCAGAGAGATTTTGCTCTCCTTGCCGAGTTCTGCCCCTTTTTATTTGAGGGCACTGGCTACAGAACAGTGACGAGAAAATGTAGAAACTAAAACTCCTGTGTAAAGGATTCCTGATACTCAACGCAATTCTTTACAAATAAGCCAAGTTTTGCAGCTCACTCTAAATAAAAGTGCATGCGGAATTCGCAAAGCCAGCGTCGGAGACAGGGCCATTGCAACCTCACTCACCCAAACTAAAGGATGTTCTAGAGAGGACAAAGGACTTCCCATTCAAGAACCTTCTTGACAGAAAAGAAATGCCAGCGCTGCAAAACGTAACTAATTATATTAACACTCCAGGTAGAGATAACTACTGTATTAGCACTGAAAAACAACTTCTGAGAATTTTCTGCCAAGGTCAGAATAGTTCCCTGCATCAGTCTTATCAAGCTGAACACAAATATTCAACTATCATCACTGACAGATAGCGTCCAGTACTTCTGGAACCGGAACCAATTGCTTAGTTTTGAGCTGCCCTGTGCAATAAGCAGAGCCCTTTATCTCCTACAGGAGATCAGTGTCACTGGTACTACACAACAGAAGTCCACTAGTTCTCTTTTTTCCCCTTCCCAGTTTGTTACAGTTATTCCTCAAGGACTTCTAGGGCAAAATAACTCAATCACATAAGCACTCTTTTCTCTCCTGCTGACTTACGATTTGAAGAGGTGATGCCGATTTTCCTAAATTGATACACACATCTAATAAAACTGTGTTGAAAGACCACCCCCACCACCCCCATCTTGGAAAACAGTTTCCATTTATAGCTAGGCACAGTATCATTTTCATCATGCAATAGAAATGCTCAAGAGCTATATCTTTGTTTTACCTTACTTTCTTCTTTACACATCTACAAGCCCCTGGTGACTGACTTCAGTTTCTAATAGTGCAGAAGGCTTCTTCTGCCACTTCCTCTTGAAGAGAGTGTCAGCTGGTGACAAACCATACACTATTGATGCTGCTCACTTATTTAACAAAGCTAATAGACATCAACTTGATTCCACTTCCATTTTAATAGGTACTTCCTATTTTTGACACAGATGCACCAACCCATTAGATATGGCTACCTAGGGATCATTATTACATGTTTAAATCCAACAAGCCAAAAACTGAAGTTTACTGAACTTACAGGACTATTTGTACATGCCATCAACAATATTATCTGTACAGAGGAGAAACATCTTTAGGAACCAATCTAACTAATTTAAGTCTCCTCAAAGAGCTCAACTTTTCCCTGCACAACTAAGATGGGCTCTTTGGCATGATTTGTATTTCAGTTCTGGGATACACAAAAAGAATTGACAGCTCCTTCAGCCACCCCATTCTTCTGGGACCAACTTAGAAGAGCCATGGTCTTCCTCTTTCCTTTCGCTTTCAAGTGACTGTCATACCCCTTTATCAAAAAAGTTAATACCTAAAGAAAAACATCTCAAATGGTTTTAATCAAAGCCCTAAGACAGAAATTGTTAAACTGGTAATACAGGATAGGAATACATTGGCTGTCCTCTGTATAACTGTCTGAAGTAGCTCTAGTGATTAAACTCCATGTGTAATCAAATTGTAGGAGTATTTTTAATTTCTCTTTTCAACAGCTTACCACACATAACTCATCTGATTGGTTTGGTTTACTTTTTTTGTCATGAATTAAAGAACATACATCTCCAACTACAAGATATCACCTGGGTCTGCAGGAAATCTGGAAATCATAAACTGAAAGCTGACAACAAAAGCACTTCCAATACCTGCAACAAGCAATGGAATGCTCCCTGTTCCAAATGCCTCTCCTCTCAGTTGCTACATGGCGTTTCCCTTCATGTCTGTAATTCAGACATGGTGACAGCAGCCTCCATTTTACTGTGCTGCACCTCTACATATTCCTCAGTTAACTGGGAAGAAAGAAGCTATTTTCATTGACTTCGGCACAGTTTTAGGACAGCTCTTTCCAAATGCACTTAAAGTATCTAGTTGTTCTCTCTCCTCCTTGTTCTCAGAATATATAATCTATATGAAAGATTTATGTTGATTGCACCATGAGAGCTATTTTACTTTTTTTTCTGTGAAACTATCAGGAACCAAAAATAAATCTATGGCTGCCAGAGAAATAACTTTTTCTGAAATAATAATTTAGCAGGAAACAAAAAGCCACATGCTAGGTTTCTGCTACAAATACTTGTCAAAATGCTGATTGCTGAATCATTAGAATATCTGCTTGAAATCCTGTTCCACTAACATATGTAAGTAGTAAGCAATATTCTTTTTTATTTAGTTATAGTAGATATAAAAGTAAAAAATGCTTTTTGTATTTTTAGCATACAATGAGGATAGACCCCCTATACTCTCCTAATTCTTAGTACTCACTATCCCACTTTCAGTGAAATGAGTCTTTCCAGCTCTTCTCTGGCCTGCATTGTCAGCTAAGACAGCTCTGGAAGAGCTGCAGCTTTTTAGCTTTGTTCTGATAAGTATTTCTTTAACCTCCAAACTTCAAAAAAAGGAAAGTTTTCAGCATTGTTAGTGGCTACAGCGTTTGAGTCTTAGGTGAAATTGAATACAAACCAATAAGATGCATATGTGGAGTGGGAGGATGACAAGGAACACCCAGTATTCCTTTCACATTGGCAGCCATGAGTCATACCATTAAGGAACAAATTTGGGTGGCAACAAAAGATTTTGATAGTTTAATTCTCTGTAACAATCCAAAAGGAAAACAAACAGGAAACAGAATACTATCAATTATTTTCATGGAATGCACACAGAAGAAAACAAAGAAGTTGTATTACTACATAAACCTGGTTTCTTCTCCCAATGTGACACAACAGAACTAGAAAACATAGAACAAAAGGCAAAATAATCAAAGGTAAGATGGATCCTATGTGCTGCTCTTTTAGCCTCAATTTCTTCAAAGGGTCAAATGAGGACAGATGATGCAGATTTCTGCAGGATCATAGCCAGCAGAGAAAGGCAAGCAAGTAACAATTACCTTTCCTGCTACAGCAACAGAGGGGCATTAGAGGAACCCAGCTCCTGAAAGGTTCAAACCAAAGAGTATATTTCTTCATTGCAGAATTCACTGGGCGCAGTGAATACTACCAGTTCCCACGGGTTCAAAATCTGGTAGGAATAAAAGTCCTCAAATTATTATTACCTACACAGACATTTTTCACTCAGTCCAGTCCAAGGCTCATAAGCCATAAATCACTACAAACTGTGATAATACAACTGGATAATACAAACCTGCCCTGTTCTCACACTCTTCCTGAAGCACCCATATTGGAGGAGGCTGAGGTTCTTAATGACTTCTTTGCCTCAGTCTTCACTGGCAAATACTCTGACCACACCACCCAAGTCTTGGAAGGCAGACACAGGGACTGTGAGAATGAAGACCCTGGGCCCACTGTAGGAG